>BGPR01004060.1:0-81882 GCA_013235015.1 Araneus ventricosus
TCGTGCTTCGTTCAGTTACGTATTGCTTCAGAGTTAAGATCCGTCCACCGGTCAGCATGCGTTCGGCCCAGTAGTGACACCGCTCTCGCTGTTCGGCAAAAAGACAAATTCTCCAAATCAAACATTACTTGTCCAGACTGGATTCTCTTAGACATGCAATTGCAGGCATGAACAGAGGGAGTAACGGAAGGGGTTGGAGAGGTTTACAGATGCCGCCATCATCAACTCAATATCACAGCAAACCCAAAGCAGTAAGCAATAAGACAGTAGTAAGGAATGTGTAACAATGCGCTTCAGACCTCGGATATTTAAAACAGCATGACAAAGATTTCCTCAGAGGAAGAAGACATCTGCAAAAAAAAAAAAAATTTTTTTTTTTTTTTAAGTATTCTTCTTCTCCAAGAAAAAAATTTTAGTTGTCAGAAATTTTATCTTGTCCTGCAGGTATGTGTTCACACATAACATGTGATTATGTTTTTTTGGTTATTGAGTTCGAACAAAATGTTCTTACCACGCATTCATCCAGGACAACGGCCAACCATCTAAAATTTATTCCAGTGGCCCGTATTCCGATCAACCTTTCATTCGGCGCATCTTGGGTGCATGTTTTTTGCAATATCTTTTCCGGAAGGGTTTTCGTTTTAGCTCCAACGGCAGATTATGGCATGATGCAAAGTTTCCCACTTAAGGCATGATGCAAGTTTCCCATTTAATATTTTTTTTCTCTTTGACAGCAAATTTAGTCCACAGGGTTTTTTATGATAAAGTAAACTTAGAAGAACTGAAATTATGGCAAAAATTACAAAAAAATATGTGAAACATTCCTTTTCCGACTGCAAAATGCATGTTAACATAGGATGGAACGGCAGATGGAAAAGTGTATATGATCAACTTTTTGCCGTCACAACATATTACATGATGTTTTACAGTGTCTTTCAGGAAAGTTTCATTTTAGCTCCAAGCAGATGTGGAAAGTGTATATGATCAACTTTGCCGTCCACAAACATCTTGAAGTGAAAGTTGTCTTGTTGTTCAGGGCCCTGATGAGTTCCAATTACACATAGGTTTTTTTTTATCTTGAAGATCAGATGTTGATACCAATTAGAGGTTACATTTTTGAATTTTTTACCCAAAACTTGTAATTTCCTATATTTAACATGCATTTTGCAGTCGTAAAAGAATGTTTCACATATTTTTCATATTTTGCCACCATTTCGGATTTTGGCATGATTTATATAAATTGTGGATCTGTTGTTGTCAGGTGAATAACTTTCATTAAATGAAACTTTTGCATCGCCTTAAGTGGGAAACTTGCCTCCATGCACCATAATCTCTGCATTAGACTAAAACGGAAACTTTCGGAAAGAATCATGCAAAAACATGCACCAGTACGATAGAAAAAGTTGAGATCAAGATAGCTGGCCTCAGATAGTACATGATGGTTGGCTGTTGTGTGGACAATACGTGGTAAGAACATTTGTATGAACTCACAACTGAAAAACGCAATCACATGTTCAGGTGTGAAACATGCCCGTAGGACTTAAGACCAAAATTTCCCCAGTAAACCACAAAATCTTCTAGAAGAAGTCATCATCTGCTAAAAAAAAAAAAAAAAAAATTTTTTTTTTTTTATATCTTCTCTTCTGAGAAATCTTGTCTTCTTTAAATATCAAGGTCTGGTTTTCATTACATCTTTACTACATCTTATTGCTTACTGCTGCTTTAGACTGATTTGGTTTGTGATATTGGAGCTTACGATTGTGGCATCATCTGCAAACCTCTCCAGCGCTAATTTACCATAGTATGCCAGCCGCAGTATGTTTCAGTTATAAATCCAGTCTGAACAAATACCACTTGAACTTGGTATCTTGCCGAACAGCGAGCGTGTCCTACTGGGCCAGCATATTTTGTGGGACGGATCTTAACTGGAAGACAGTTTCTGGAATCGGATCAATCAGTTGCCGACATGAGGAATTACCACTGGAACCATTTTTATCAGCGGCCACCGAGCTTAGACCAAGTGCTACTTGCCTCAGGTCGATAAACCATGGACGTAAAGATCATATATCACTTCTTGTCTCACTGTTTGAGCTGAGGACCGAGTACCAGAAAGTATCGAACGACGAGATTACATCAAGAGACGTTGTAAGAAGCACAGAGGGGTTCTGTAATCAACTGCAAAAGAAGAAAGGATTTTGAACGTTTACTGAGATGGGTTGCGTGGAACTAGTTAAGATAAGTTTGTGGGTAAATTCGGCGGATTGGATGTTTTCGATATCCTCACTTGACGATGTGCCTGATTCTTTGGTGACGAAGATTTTGTATTGAAATTACAAGGTATAAGCACATGTTGATTTGGCAAACATACCCTCAGAACAAATTCAGAACTGTACCCTCAAGAGAAATATTTTTTAGAAAACATCATCTGCAAAAAAAAAAATTTTTTTTTTTTTTTTATGTCTCTTCTTCTCTCACTCAAGGACTTACTTATTGAGTGCAAATGCTGTCATTTTTACACCCTGTTCAGTAAACGTTACTCTCGGAAAAATTACACATTTCTTTGAAACATCTGCGGCATCATTTGTATGTTTTCCTTCGTCTTCCTGCGGTACCAATTCAGTTCAGTCAACCAGACTTGCAGTCAAACTGCTTATCGGTGTCAGTGATTAAATCGTCGCAATCTTGAACAAGGGGCATTATCCCCAGTGAGCCCTTGTTGAGCATCAGGACACTCGCGCCTTTCCTGGCAAAATGATAGGTGGATGGCAGAGCATAAACAGCAACTGTCCCTTTATTCCAGATACACGGTGGACAAATGCCATCCACTTTCGTGGGATGGAAAAGAAGGAACATTCACACCCCCCCAACACGTCGCTCAGGTGTAAAATCAGCATTTGGGCAATCGTGTGGTAACAGGTAGGTATCCACCACCGGCAGGTTTCCGTAGCATCGTCTTTTTTGAATGGTCAATGTTTTGCACGATATTCTGGGTGCTTTCCTCACCGACCTCTTGATTTGGTGGAAACCAATTGATGGCAGCGGCAAATCAAGCAAGACAGGAAAACTTGGCTATGGTAGTATTGCTGGATGAAAGCCTACGGAGTTACAAATAATATTAAACATGTGTAAAAGCACATACCTGTGGGACAAGACAAAGATTTCAGACGACACAAGAATTTCCACTGAGGGAAAGACAATAAAAAAATAAAAAAAAAAAAAAAAAATTTTTTTTTTTCAAATGATGAATGTCTTCTTCTCTTGCTGATATAATGAGCTCCCAAAATG
Organism: Araneus ventricosus; assembly: GCA_013235015.1. Lineage (NCBI taxonomy): Eukaryota > Metazoa > Arthropoda > Arachnida > Araneae > Araneidae > Araneus > Araneus ventricosus. The sequence continues at coordinate 3,286 of BGPR01004060.1, forward strand.
TTTCTTGATAATTTTACCCTAGTGCTAGTAAAGCTTTAATGAGAATAATTTTTTTAATTCAAATGTCTTTTCTGCTCTCATTGAGTTGATTCTGATGCCCTTTCATAGAAATATCCTACAAAACATCAAGTTTGGGCATCCTACACCGTTTTGAGGCCTCGGTGGACGGTATGACCATTTGGGTAACCACATTTTGATAAATTTAAACAATCCGTACAAGTTTGAGCCTTACGACCTGCCACCATTAGTCTGGGAGATGTGAATTTTTATGATAGAGATGGTACATTACCCCATCCTCTCCCGCTCCTATGGGGCCGATCGACTCCAGAATTTTCATGTGCATTGAGAGGTACATATCTTCACCCCACACCAATTTTTCAAGTCATTCGGGTCAATATTTATTATATCTCCGCCCCAGCCTCCATATCTCCGGTCCTAGACAGGCTAGGAAGGTGGGACCGGTACCGTTGGAAAAGTAAAAATTGTAACACCAACGCCACCGATTTTAATCTCTAATCAATTGGAGCCGAGACAACAGAGCCCTCCAGTTGCCTGGGGTACATTTTGGACCCCCCATGGTTCAAATATCTAAGCCCTGGGACCATAGCAACCGAGTTACGCATGTCGGACTTTAACAACGTCATTTTCCATGAAAAAATGGGGTGGTACACATTGGTACATGTGGTGTTTGAATATACCACTTGGTGCCTACCAGAAATATCAAGGGTGTACCATGGGGTACCCGAAATATGCCAAAATAGCAGCAAATAGTATAATAACATATGGAAAGAAATAAACTAATACGATATTAAAATAAATATATAGGGGGGGCGATGAGGTACCCCTGGGCCATCATATAATACGATACCCAAGACCTATCCCCACCAATATTAAGATTGGTAAAATCCCTTGTTCTATGGAAAGTATAAAATTACCATGTATTCCTATGGAAAATAGGCTTATACGATATTAATCAAAATTGGGGGCGATGAAATTTACCCTGGGCCTCCCTATAATATGATACCGAGACCCTCTCTCCCTTAGCCAAGACTGTGCAAAAAATCCCATTAATCCTATGGAAAATACAAAATTACACCGTGTATTCTATGGAAAATAGGCCATGCAGTATAATAAATATTGGAGGGCGATAAAGTGCCCCCCCTGGGCCATCGGAAATTTGATACCGAGACCCTCTCCCCCATAACCACAACAAAGATTGCTGATCCAGTTCTATGGAAAGATCCCATTATTCAATACTGTTTTTCTTCTGACGGGTCAGTGAACCAGGAGTAGAAAAATTAAAAAAAAAATAAATAATTTATTCTTACTCTGGGCCTTTAAAACCACGGCACCCGCTCCAAAATGTTCATTCCATCTTCTGATTCCGGCTGCATCGGTTGGTAAGTAGCTCTCTCCTTGCTTGCTTAAATTTTTTCAAGTTCCTCTAAACTTTCCGACTTTGAAATATTTCTGGCTCTCTCTTGCGGACTTGTAAATTCTGACTTGCCTTAAAATTTATTCAAGGTTCCCATAACTCCGACTTTGAAATATTTTGGCTCTTGCGGACTTATAAAATTTCAGTGACTTGTAAATTTGTCAAAGTTCCTCTGGTTTTTTACTTGGACTTGTAATTTCTGACTTGTAAAATGTTCAGGTGCTCTGCCTTTGAACTGTTTTTTAGTTTTGCATGACTAAATTGTTCCTGATTATTGAAACAAACTCTTTACATTTTTTTTTTTTTTTTTTTTTTTTTTTAATTATTATTTTCTGCTTTCCTTCTGGTGGCCTTTAAATGTGACGACCAACAGCTCGTTGGAGATCATTGTTCAGATTCCCACTTTTGCGGTTCTTCCTGCCGTTCCCTCTGGTTCTTTCAAACTCTGGCTCATGGGTGTGCAAGATCGTTTTGACTCCTGTTTCCTGACTTACGTGGCACTAAGAGGCAGATAGGCTCGCCCGTTCCGCAGGTTCCACACATTGAAACGGCTGGGTGGGAGACTCATGGCCCTCCAGAAATCTCAGGAGGAGGCACATGGAAACACTGCCGCAGTGGCAGACACCGCGGTACTGTTCTCAGGTGATAAGATGGTGTTTGCTGCAGAATGAACATCAAGCGCCGTAACTCAAGGGTATGGGTTTTGAGCTTTTGAAAAAAAACCTTTGCATTCGTATGTTCCCGAAAGGTGCTCCGAGGACAGAGCAACCCTGTCGGGTTGCAGTAGACTCAGGTGAGGTAATCAATGATGAAATGTTCAGCGGGCAGAGCTGGACGGACATACACGATACATTGGTAGTTTTCATTTATGGATCCGCATGACGCGTGTGCAAAAGCCAGTTCCGTAATGGGAATGCCCCCCCACATTGTGGCATGCGGCCCTGTCTGCGGCTCTGTCACTTTCCTTCGGGAAGAGAATGGGTCCATAACTTCCTGGTTCTTTGCAGCGGTTCTTGGTACCTGGGGTACCTGTTGGGCTGCCGTTTGTTTTCGTCAGAGTTTGCCGAGAATTGGTGTCGTTTTTTGGCTCAAATTGATTTCCGGGAGATCCCTGGGTATGATGACCCGGGCCTGTAGCGTATTCGGCACCTTGCGAAAGCTCGTGGCCTTCCTGCGCTATGGATGATGGTTGTGGATGCAGCCGAGCCCTCATGTCAGCTCTCTCCCTCAGGCCTCCGCGCCCGGTGTCAGCACAACACACCAATAAGTCCGTCAAAGGAGAGTATGGAGGGGTTCATAGTCGTCTGTCGTTATCGTAGACCAATTATAAGCGGCATTTGTTTGAGTAGACTCGTTCAAAATTTTTACTATTCCAAATTTCATCATCCATAGTAAGCATCAATTGGTAAGCATGTCTTGATTTGGCTGTACTTATTTTTGCCATTTTCTCTCTCTCTGCTTCTTTTTGGGTAGTGGACTCTTTATACTTTTTTTCTTGAGGTGTGGTTTTTCTGTTTCACGGGCCATTTTAATTGTTTAATGACGAGAAATTTGAAAAGAGGAAAAGCTGCACCCAAGAAAGAAGACCCTGAATGTGAGCTCATTTTTTTATTTTTTTTACGTGTTTGGTATCTTTTGTGTTGTCTGCTTTGCATGTTTTTTGTGTGTTTACTAACCCTGAAATATTTAAAATGTAATGTGAAGTAAGTTAAATGTCTGATTAAGTAAAACTAAGGAAAATCAACGGGTCCGTGCGGAAACCATTGAAAGCAAGTGTGATCATCTCTGGTATAAATGAAAAGAGTGGTGGGAATTACCTGCTTTGTAATAAAAAGCAACAACTCATGTGCCTCGGATATTGTATGACTCATATATTCTTGGTGTTTTAAGGTGTAGTATTACCGCACGTGAGGGTAATGGGCATGAGAGTAATACTCAAAAAGGTAAAAACTTTTGGCGATGTTGGTATAAAATTATGACAATGAGTCTTGGATGAAACAATGTGGTAGTGGTGTATACCATGCGTGGAGGGAGGGTGGGCATGTAGTACACACCAAAGGTGTTAAACTTTACTCGGTGTAATAGTGCTTAATATGTCGGTGACAAAGTGCTGGTGAGCAATGGCTTGGAAACAAAATAATGTGACGTTGGTGTTACCATGCATTGAGTGGGAGGGTGGGCAATGGCAACACCAGGGCAAACAACTTTTATGAGTTGATATACATTGATTGGTAAGACAACGATCTTGCGTAAAATTGAATGGTTATGACAATGATCCTGGTGAAAATTAATGGTTATGACAATATCGATCTTGCGTGAAACAAAATGTGTGTGTAACCAGCGGAGAGGGGGGTGGGCATGGAAGCTAATACCAAAAGGTAAAACCCTTACGAGTTGGTATAAATTATATCCATGTGATCAATTCCAGATGTGTACATAATGCTGATGTATAAATGTGTTGTTTACATGTATGGTTAGACAATGAATCCGCTTGGTAAATGGAGCATAGTTACCAACTGATCATGGTGAAACAAAATAGTGTACAAGTATCTCGTTGTTGGAAACAAAAATTGTGTTTATCACGTGTTTGCTATGTTTAATGTATTAGTTCAATGTTATTAAAATACTTATCTGTGGCACGAGTTGTTTTGATGGCTCACAAAATCTTCTGAGAGAAGAGACACCATCACAAAAAAAAAAAAAAAAAAGAAATTCAGCTGGCTTTAGTTTTTTTCAATGCCCTTCAGTCCAAAGATCTTGTCGAGCGAGCTGAAATCTTTTGTTGATGCCACAAGCAAGTTTTTAAACTTTAACATCTTCATATGGAGTCTTGTATATTGACCTAGTGGTTATTCTTTCTCGATGAATCATTACCAATGACCCCGAGCACTCGCGTCATTTCCCCAATTTCCTTCTTGCGCTTCAGGAAGGGCAATAAACCTATCACCTGATAAATTGGTGCCTCACTGATAACCCTGGGAACGATATCATTTGTTCTTGAGAAATTGAAACTTATCGGATGTTGTCCTCTGAATTGATAACTGATTACGTTTGTCATGCAGACTGGGTTGCTGAATGAATTGGAATCATTTTACTTGCAGGCATTACGTGTGTATTTCCATAGGTTAAGAAATTAAATGTACATTTGATTTGGGTGGTTGCGAAGGAATTGCGCTGCGGATGGGTTGCAATTTGTGAAATTACTTGCTAAAGGTGGAATATGATTACCACCACAGAAATGTAAGTTAAAGTTTAAAACACTTGCCTGTGGAGCAAGATGAGGAATTTTACAGGGGGCCACAAAATTTCCTGAGAGAAGATGTAGTAAAAAAAAAAAAAAAATTTTTTTTTTTTTTTAATGATTGTCTTCTTTGCTGACTCTTTAAATACGTAGGCATGATGGAACTTTTACATTACGTTCGAGTTTATCAACAGTATGACGTTTTGATTCTTTCCGAGCCTTTCCTACGATGAACTTTTTCACTCCTGCTGCAGAAATGTTTCTGAGAAAGCTGCCAGCGCCAGAAACCCCTGGTCCTGTCGTTCCAAACATCAGGTCTCCCGTCCCCAGTTGTTTGAAACAATGCAAGAGGATATTCAAGGTCACGTCACAAGGAAGGACTGCACGTGTTGTGTTTCCGAGACAGGTCGTACTGTGTAACGAATGCAAAGATGAAATCCCGCACTCAGGGAACACGACGGACGGTATCGGCACATTGATTGGACCAACTGAGGGAAATGAACGTTACCATGTTTGTTTGTTGGATGACGGGCCAGTCAATCCGTTGGGAATTGATTTGCCCGCACGCTGGACTGACAGTCATCCTCCCTCAGAATGTTCCCGTGAGAATTTACGAAAGAGTTTGGAGATTGTCGATTTGGTACAAAAGAAGGCCGGGGTGGGTGGCGCTCTCTGGAATCAACCCTTGCGAATCAGAAAGGTGAAGGTGGACATGACTACTTGCCAACAAGTAACATGTGTGAAAGTTTAAAAACACCTTGTGTGGGAGCAAGACAAATTTTCAGTTTGACAAAATCTTTAGAGAGAGAGTTCGATCATCATTTGTAAAAAAAAAAAAAAAAAAATTTTTTTTTTTTTTTTTAGTGGTGAAGCTTCTTCCCAGGAATCTTTCACTTCTTCTAAATTGTTAGTCTTTACTACCTGTTGTTGAATTACTGCTATTCACCTAGTGCTTGCTGGATTACCCATGATTCAAAGTGTGCCCAGAGCTCTGTCTCCCCTTCCCGATACTTGCAAAACCACCGCGTTCAAGGCTGTGTCTTTGTTCTTGGCAGAAAAACGCACCCAAGATTACGTTCATCGAGATTATGTAGTCAAAGTCAGTATCCGCGCAGACGTATTTCACCCCAGCACGGGAAGAGTGTCCTATTCCTGTGACCGTCCTTTGTCCAAAAACGTTTGAGAACGTGTTTGGCGGAAATGGCACGTAAAGTATTTTTACCGACGCTAGAACCAAAAAGGCATTACAAACGGTTTTTTAGAAATTAAACTACCTTACTGTGACGTTTCTGATGGACCATTCACAGCGTGCAATTGGGCATCACGTGTGCCGAAATCTTGCCACCGTGCGTGTCATCGTTGGATGGTGGTGCAAAGAGGTGTTTCCGTCTTTCATCGGATGAAAATGGACGGGATTCCACATTGAATGACGTCAGGGCTGCTGGACCAATGAGAGACTGGCTTCAGCTTCTGGCAGAGTATAAAAGGGCTGCTCCGATAGCCAGACCGCATTACATCTGACAGGATGAATACCGTTCAATATATTGCGTTGGCCGATTGGATGTGGATGAGAGGAAAATGGCTAGTGAGAAGAATTGCGTTTGCACCAGTTTATAAGCCAGAAGACACCCTGGTAATTACGGTAAAGAGTGAATCATGGGGTACCTTTACCTTTGATGAAGTGCAGAAGAATACCAACTTGCACCCTTTATCTGGATTTGCCGAAGAGCCCGTCAGTGGTCGGGAATATCGTGTGGACTTGGAGGACGTGGCCCCTTTCCTCCGGGGCCAGTTTTATCACACTGTCTTAAAGGAGCCCGATACTTGGGATGTGACCATCGGCACAAAGGATATGGCCACCTTCATGTTTTTAGAGCCCTTATTGAGGGACAAGGTGGTGTATATTGGTGAGAAAGTGAATGTGGAAGAAGAGGTGTGTGGACTCGTAAAAGCTGAAAGTGTAAATTGAAACAAATTGGACTCTTGCTTTGGGATTTGATTGGAAATCCCCCAGAAAAATGGGAGAGAACCTGTTGCGGTATATCCGCAACGGTTCTCTCCCATTTTTTTGGATTAATTATTTGGCCAAAGTTGGAATGAAGAGTTTGTCACTCGGCCAGTCTTCCGAGTCGTTATCAATGAAACGTATGTCATAACAAATTGTATTGTAAGCTTGGCAAAGTATGTTTTGTAACATGTAAAATCTGTGCAAGTATCAATAAATATATGTTGATATTTTTGAGTTTGTTCTGAATGCTTTCAATGACGGAAATAACGGGATGTATTGCAAGGTTGGCAAAGTACATTTTTTAACATGTGAATGCAAAAAACTGTGCAATTATTAATAAATACATGTTGATGTTTGAGTTCTGAATGACAGAATGTATTGCAAACTTGGGAACGTACATTTTGTGACATGTGAAAAACTGTCTTCACTTATCACTAAATATATGCTGATATTTGAGTTTTGAATGCCTCCCATAACGATATGCATTGCAAGCTTGGGAAAAATACATTTTGCCACTTGCATAAGAAACCAGTCTGACGTGACGTCATGTCTTTGAGAACCAATCAAAACAGGGCCTGCCAGAGTATAAAAGCTGATGTTTCCCTCTGTTTCAGTCAGACCTATTGCTTGCTTACGCATAGTCATGTTATCCTTTGCAAACTATGTTAACCAGGTGAGAGGCATCTTGGAATCGTTGCCGCCCCCAGAAGTAATACCCATGGGGATGGACAGATCTGCTGTCACAGACAGAATATTGGATCAGTTGCAAAAGATCGTAAAGTCGGAAAGTGTGGAAACCGTAAGGGTGTTTCACGGGTTCAGCGAGATTAACCCGTTTGAGAGGAACGAAGCTTTCCGAGAGCATGCGAAGGAATCCCTGCCATGGGCCGTCTGGAAGACTGATGGGATTAAAGGACTGATAAAGATTGCAATCGATCATTACCTAAAGAACGGTGGGCCCATGGAGTGTGAGGAAGAAGAGTGGAAGAAACTGGGGGAGTTGATGATGGAATCCATCTTCTCCGCCCGGTGGCCTGTGGGCGCTCTCCAGCCCAAACCAGAGTGCTCCATTTGCACGGAGCCACTTTACACGCAGATGAAGCTTCCGTGTGGACATGCCTTTCACATGGAATGCACGGTAAGGTGGCTGGAGAGGAGCAACTCGTGCCCACTGTGCAGGGCATTCTTTTGAAATGTTGCTTTGATTCCCCAAAAAAATGGGAGAGAGTCTGGTATCATGCCAGACTCTCTCCCATTTTTTTGGATTCGAGGTATTGCCAACCTTGGAACGTGGCACCGAAAGACTTTTGTCTGTGCAGACTGGTGAGTGTGTGCGCAAGCAAAGACAAACTGTTGAAAGGTTAATATTGGAAGAAACTGTGGATTGTGGACATAATGTGATGAAGGAGGGTTGTGTGAGCGGATAAAAGTCCAACATTGGAAATGTTACAGTCTTTGAGATGAAAAATTTGATCATTTTAATGGGGATAAAACCATGCTTGAATAAATGTTTAAAACAATGCTTCCAAAATGCAATCATAAAAATTGATAAACAGAAATCTGAGCAGGAGAAGATGAAGTAATCAAAAAAAAAAAAAAAAAATTTTTTTTTTTTTTTTAGTGAATCTTTCTTTCCTTCCTCTTGCCTTTAAATATCTGACGCTGCCTCTGCAGTAGTTATTCGGTTTTTACATTTCATACATCATGTGGTTTAAACTGAAACTGAACGCTTTTCTGCCCATCGTCAGTATTTTGGTCGGAAAGGATGGATTGTTGTACATGAAATTGGTGGAAATTGGAATACTACTCGGGAAAAGAAACCCCTACTCTTACAGGACCTGTCTCAAGCATTTTGCGGTTCAGGGAAAGGACGTTTTGCCACTGGATGGATACGATGTTCCTCACAAGACCATGCATGCTCATCTCGTGACCCTCGCCCTGGCTTACCAATTACTTTTGGACCAAGACGTGCAAATGGCTAAATTGCTCGTTGACCGGCTGGCAAAAGGGTACGCTCGCAAACACGGCATGCGCAAGTTTGTGCTCAACGAGGGCAAAGCTCCGCTCTTGGAATGCGTGGACGAAACGGACGATAAGTGCATTTCCGTGCCCGAATGGATTGACAGTTTTGTCAGAGATTTGGAATTGTATCGGCGGGAAGTGGCCAGGAGTTCCTCGGAATCGACGATGGGACCTTCCACCAGCGGCCTGCAACAATCGGCCGGGAAATGTTTGGAAGAAGACGGTATTCTGAGGAGATTGTTGCTTCAAACACGGCCCTCTGAAGAATACGTTACTAATACCGAACCTTCCCCTGTAGATGATGAACCTTCCCCCATGGATGTTGCAATCAAGACTGAACCCATGGATGTTACAATTAAAACGGAACCTTCCTCAGTTCCAGAGAATGTTACGATTAAAACGGAACCTCTCCCCGTGGACATTGCAATTAAATCTGAACCTGCCACGGATGATGACATTGAAACGGAACCTTCTGAAGAGCCTGTTCCTGAGGGAATAAGATCCGAAGAGCCTGTTCCCGAGCAACAAAGTGCCGAGGAAACGAGCAGAAAGCCGCAGTTGCTGTACGCAGTGTTGAACTTTGAGAACATTACGTTTTCATCGGCAACGAGAGTGTTTCCGGAACCCGGAGATGTCATTGTGAAATTTCAAACGCCGCCTTCCCGAGTGTTTTTCGTGAAAGGGGAGGAAGACGGAATGTATTGGATTAACAATCACAGGAACTAATAAACGTATTGTAACAATGCAATTGGTTGGGAATGTAAAAAGTTTTCAGCAGAGAAAGGACACATCATCATTAAATTTTTTTTTTTTTTTTTTAGTTGTTCCTCTGCTTTATCTTCTTACAGACTGTAACAGTATTTCAATTGCTCTTACAGCAGTGTCTTGTTTTTACGTCATTTTCTTAAGAAACATATTCCCATCCTTGTCGTTAGTTTTTCCCAATCTTGAACGTTAAAACCTATTGCCCCAATCTTGAAAACGACTTGGAACGTAACCAGTTCAAACCGATTTGTTTCAGCAGTTTTCAAGATACATATTCCCAACCTTGAACGTTAAACCCCTATTGCCCAATCTTGGAAAACGACTTGGAACGTAGCCAGTTCAAACCGGTTTGTTTCCCCGCTTTTACTTCCGGGTAGCAGAGTATAAAAGGACGCACTCGCCACACGCTCTTCACTCGTTGCTGAGACCGCATTACCGCTCAGTGCTTCAACTACCATGGATGCCTTTCCTACCGAAACTTCTCAATGCCTGGTGGCCGTGCCGCAGCAAAACGGCAAGTGGGATGCGTTTGAAAGCTTGATGGATCAGGGCCGAGTGCAGGCCTTCATACCTTACCTGGATTTGGCTACGAGCAGAATTTTTCATCACCCGGCGCAAAACTGGAGTAAAAATTCTCTTTACCGGGACAACTTTAAGAGGTGCGTGCTGGAGTCTGCAAAAGTTCCATTCTTTGAGGCCAACCGGGTCAATTTCAGAAAGGTTTGCAAGAAGCTGAGATCAAACCCGACGCAGACTAAAAAGAACTCGGACCAAAGGATAAGCTTCAAGATGGACAATTTGTTTGTCGTCAAGCAGTACTTTACCTTTGGTTTTTGGACTGTGCCTCCAGGAGTGGGACACGTCTTTCAAACGTCTGCCGCACCCATGCTCGTGTTCCATTTTAACGAGCAGAGGGCTCTGGAGGCCATGAAAGACGTTTACACGCCAAAGCCCTGCAAGATGCGCCGCAGCCTGGTGGAACGGGACGAATATTTGTACGACCGATACGTATTGAGACCACGTTCCACCTACGTCGTTCCTCCCGGGATCAATTATTTGATCCTGACGGTGCAAAAGACTATGTTTGCCGTGGACGTGATGGACTTTGAAAGTGTGAGGGAATTGACCGATTTCAGGACGCACTCGTCATTTAAACTGGACGAGTACGACCTGCCCCCGCCGAGCCCGAAAGGACCCAAGATGATACGTCCTGAGGACAGAGTTGGGCAGGCGCCGGCTAAAAGGCAAAAGACTGTACATGAACAATTTGTGCCCGAAGAACCTTTGCCGACGACTGAAATCATACTCAACGCCACGGATAAAATTTACTTTTTGGAAAATCCCATTTTTCCCGAAAATGCATGGAACGAAGTCTTGTACAGCGAGCCACCCCAAGAGGATATTAATAAACTCTTGGAGGAATTTGCATGTGCACTTGAACCTATTCCATGCGTGCAAAGAAACGTCGTTCTGCCTTCTGGTGTACCCCCTCCACCGGACAATTATTTTTCAGAAACAATTGCAATTCCATCCGAATTGCCCGTTGTTGGGGGTGAAGCGCAAGATGACTCACCGTTGGACTTGAGAACGCATTGCACTGCAGGTCCCAGGAAACAACATGTATTTTCAGTGACGTATCCATTGGACCTGCGTGTCCGCCCCTAGTTATTTGTAAATAAATGTATATTTTTTATGTGATTGTATTAATGATTTTTTTGTAAATAAATGTATTTATGGTGATAAATGAGTTTGTTTTTATTTCATAGGGACTTGAATTCCTTGTGCATCCATCTTAAAAAGTCGTTTTTCATTTCTGACAAATTTTTGAAGGGGTCACGGTGCTCATATATTTTTTCTGCCGACTGTAATACTTGAGATGTTTATAGATTCTACGTAATTTTTGTGCAAAATTATAAAGCTTAATTGATGATTGAATTTTAGTTTTAAGACTAAAAATGCGATAGATAATTCGATGCACGAGTATTCTCGGGCTTGTTAATAGCGCAAGAGCCAGATTTGGCTAATCTACGCCAAACAAGTGGTGAAATCTAAAATCAGACAAAAGTTGAATAGTTAATTAATAATAACTACAAGCGATTAAGTAAAAAGAGCTATTTAAAACATTTTATTAAAATTCTAAAATTCAGGATGATTTTCTTAATTATTTTGGCTTCCAAATATTGAAGAATCTGAAACAAGAAGACCCTGTAAGAATATCCACAAACCCACTTAAAGTCACGACATACATTTTAAGACTTTGATGTTTTCCCTTCCCGCAAGCACAGTTCCCACGAGAAAAAGAGACCAGTTCCTTTCATGTCAGCCGCAGACCGCAGGACAGCTGCACCTGGTGATCATTAAGGAGACGTTAGCGAGAGTAATAGCTTCACGCAGAAAGCGACCACAATGCAGAGGAATCAATATCTGTCAGAGAGCACATTGAAGTCGGCTAACGAGAAGATTAGCGGTACTCTTTCATGTCACACCTGCATAGCTCCTGTGGTGGGGAAACTCAAGAACCTTCCCCTCGGTCGGATTTGACCACAAGAAACATAGAAGGTTAGTCGTTGGTCGCCCGGGAGTACGATTATCCAGTCGAGTGAAAGGAAGGCGGAGCTCCAACCAGTGAAGTAGGTGATAAAAACGGAATGTGCAGTTGAGGAAAGGGAGCGCGGTGAAGAACCGATTTAGGAGTCTTGAACTGGGTTTTCAGACTCCGGAGCGCCGAAAAGAGCTGTGTCAGCTCGGATTAAAAGTCCGAATTAATTCGGACTTGGGCAACAAACACTGAGAAATCGGCACTATTCGGAACTCTCGGCTCATCAAAATTGCGAGCACTCCTTGCAGTCTAGTGTTTAGGCTATCACGCTGATAGGTGGAAGCTATCCATCCTGTGTTAAATTACTTCTTTTGTGGACTACGATTCCATTGAACTTTAACGTCCTAGAACTATGATCCCAATTATTGAACTTTGTATATACATACTTAATCAAGATTGCTATGCAAGAATTGTTCTCTAAATTATAGCTGTGTAAATAAATGTACTTAGGTCAACCTAAGCTATGCCTTTATTTGGTCGCACATAGACCAAGACACCACAAGACCCTGATTTATAGTACAGTATGATTCTTACTTGTTTTGTTTCAATAACGACAGGAATAGGATTAGGGCCTTAACAGTTTAGTTTTCTCCACCGTTTAATGACTCTTCTGTATTGGGAATATATCGTGTTGATTCAACTAAGAGCCCGCAGAGCACTTGAAATGTTAATGGATTACCAGTCAATTTTTATCGAATGCTAACGTCTATGAATAACTTAATATTAGATTATAAATGTAAAATGTCATAATTCGATGCATGAACTGAGCTCCGGCATTATTGATAAAGATTTAGTACCAAAATAATCAGAGTAAAGCAACCAAATAATTGATAAAGTCATTTCTTCAATATTCAGTTTCTTTAGTTAAATAATGTCATTTTTTTTAAAAAAAATATTAAATCAAGATTAGTGGCATAAATGGTAAGTTAATCTCTTATCGATCTAAATGCTAATCGATTCCTTCGTAATAAAATTTTTAATGCAAAATTTATACAACTTGTGAATCATTTTTTAGACAAAGCAATAGAGAGTGGATAAATTTCATGCCTATTTCCTCCTATGTGCGTTGTTTTGCTGCTCTTGAAATTTCCTGTCACTCGAATTATATAATAAGTTTTAAAACGATGCTCTTTAATTTGCCCTAAGTCATATTCCCAATTCGAGTGCAAAATGTTAGATTTTTACAAAAACTTGGCAATGTTATAAGGTCTCGGTTTTCAGTTTGAAACCTAATTTAAACGAAGATTTGCTGGATATGTGTGCCTGGTGATTTCTTATATCTATTTAAGGACGTGGTGGCCTAGTGGTAAAATCACGGCTTCGGGTGCCGGAGGTTTCAATATTCGAAACCAGATTCCACTGAAGAACCGCCGCGTATGTGGGCCTGGTGCACGTTAAACCTGAGGTCGTGGGTAGTCCAGTCAACGAAGGAAAAACAGAAAAAGAAAATGGTATAGTTTCGAAATTTGGCACAGTTGTTGGGGGTAGTGTCCTAAACGACACACTAAAAGTCTCCGCCTGTGCGGGGTACAGGGGGGTTAAAGGGGAGCGCTTTCAGTTTTTCTTAAATATCTCGAAAACTATAGGTTCTATCAAAAAACACTTAATTACAAAATTAAAATACATGAAATTTCCTACAAAAAAGTCCTACATTGTTTTTGTAGCGTCAATAGTTTAGAAGATACAGGAGGATTTAAAAGTTAACATTTCTAAAATTCCTTATTGTAATGGTAAAATAGATTAAAAGTGCTGAATCAACAACCCTCATAATAATCTCATGCCTATATAATAATTATACAAGGGTAGCATTGCATGCGTCGGAGCGCAGGGGAGTAACAAACCCATTTCATGAACAATTATACTCTCTTCCTCTCCTCACATCCGTTCCCCTTCACAAGTTTCCTTCTACTCGTAGTCCAATCAACGAATTGTAAATTTAAGTAAAGGTGTAGTTTTGAAATTCGGAATTCGGCGCAGTTGTTGGAGAGAGTGCCCTAAACGACATACGAAAAGTCACCGCTGGTGGAGGGTGCTCAATGGGTACAGGGGGGTTGAAAGGGGAGGATTTGTAAGTTTTTCTTAAATATCTGAAAAACTATGGATCCTAGCGAAAAAAACTTAAGTATAAAATTAAACTAAATTAAATTTCCTACAAAAATAGTCCTAATTTTTTTGTAGAACAAAATTTTAGAAGATCAGGGTGTTTAAAAGTGAATATTTCAAAAATTCTTTATTGTAATGGTAAAATCAATTAAAAGTGCTGAAGCAACAACCCTCAGAAAGACCTCATACCTATACAATAATTATACGAGGGTAGTATTGTATGTGTTGAGGGTAGTATTGTATGTGTTGAGAGTAGTGGCGGTATCAGGAAGGGGGGCGACAAACCTATTTGATGAACAGTCGTGCTCCCTTCCTCCCCTCACGTCCGTCCCCCTCCACTAGATCCCTTCTACTCAGTCTTTTGGTTCTGTTAAGGCTCCAAATGAGTGTATTTAGACAGTATAATATAAATCTATATATCTATGCTGAATTTAACTTAAAAGCTCGCAAACCAGTCTGTCACAGCTCGACAGAAACATTTTCTTGCCATTGAAGAAATAAGACCAGGCATGTTCAATTACTAACACAGGAAATGGCTGCTAAAGGAACTGAAACGAGAGTCGCTACAGGGGATGCTGATACTTATATTGTGTTAGAGAAAGCAGCTTCTCATCCCAAGGGAAAGGCGAGACCTAGTCGTGTTACTGATTGCTTTGGCACCACCAGAAAGTAATATTTATTTTATGAAACCTGGCAAGGAAAAGGTTGAAGCTAAATTATTTTTTACAAGAAAGCTGCAGAAAGAACTTCCTTTTGCCCAAACCACCCTCCTTCTCCATGCATTCCGTGGCTGCGACATTACACCAGTTATTTATAGAAAAAGGAAAGCGCTATAGTTACATTGTTCAAAAATCAACTAAGCCAGATAAAAACATTGTTGATATCTTTTATAATCCCTTATCAACACCAGATGCTATCTCACAAGCCTGTGAGAAGATGTCCCTAGTACAAAGCCGTTGCTGATGAACATAATTTGAATAAATGTAGATATGCAGCATTTCTCAAATCATCAACCAAGAACAAAGCTGATCTTCCCTCAATTCCTCCAACCAAAGGAGCGGCGGAGCAACACAAGTTTATTAATGTGTTTCTGTTTTTTGGCACCTTTAATGGTACTTGTACCAAAGTTTCACCTCTAGAGGAACAGGAGGCGTTCGAACTTCATCATATACTAGAAAAACATAGTGAAATTTAATTACGAGCATATGCATATTTTTATGTTTGTATGTATATATATAATATTATGTTATACAAACATATAATAAGTTATAGATATATTGTAATAGATAGCCGCTATTTTGAAATATAAACTTTCTTTCATAAAAATAAAACTAATAATTTCAACCACTTATTGTAATGTACTTTTTCAAACTGTTATAATATTCTAAACTATTCATCCTAAGAACAATGTGTCGGACTATTTTTGTAGGAAATATTATTTAGTTTAATTTTATACTAAGTTTTTTTCGCTAGGATCCATAGTTTTCGAGATATTTAAGAAAAACAAAGAAATATCCCCTTTCACCCCCCCCTGTAACCCCTAATCACCCTCCATCAGCGGGGACCTTTAGTATGTCATTAAGGGCACTCTCCCCAACATCTGTGCCGAATTCCGAATTTCAAAACTACAACTTTTTTAAAAATTTACAATTCGTTGACTGGACTAGGAGTAGAAGGAAACTTGTGAAGGGGAACTGATGCGAGGATAGGAAGGGAGCATAATTGTTCATCAAATGGGTTTGTTACCCCCGCTCCGACACATGTAATACTCCCCTTGTATAATCATCATATAGGCATGAGGTTATTGTGAGGGTTGTTGATTCAGCACTTTTAATCAATTTTACCATTACAATAAGGAATTTTAGAAATATAAACTTTTAAATCCCCCTGTATCTTCTAAACTATTGGTGCTACAGAAACAACGTAGGACTTTTTTTGTAGGAAATTTCATGTAGTTTAATTTCGTAATTGAGTGTTTTTTATAGAACCCATAGTTTTCGAAATATTTAAGAAAAACTGAAAACGCCCCCCTTTAAATCCCTCGCGCACCCCCACCCCCCACCGGCGGGGACTTATAGTATGTCGTTTAGGACACTACCCCCAACAACTGTGCCAAATTTCAAAACTACACCATTTTTTTCTATTCGTCGATTTTTGGCTTTCGTTGACTGGACTAGGATCAAACGTCCTCCCGCTGGTGTGATGCGGAAGTTTGGAAATTGGGTGCCAGCTCAGGTGTCATACTCGTTATCTGACTGCGGTTCAAAATTACGAGATCCGTCGCAAAATATCCCTAGCGTTGCTTCAAAACGGGACGTTAATAAAACTAAACTCTTAATTTATTGTCCAGTGTCAAACGTTCTCCTGCTGGTATGGAGTGGAAGTTTAGAGAGCAAGGTGCCGGCTCATGTGGCATCCTCGTCCTCTTACCCCAGTTGAAATTTACGAAATCTGTTCTAAAATATCTCTCATATTATTTCAAAATGGTATGCTAATATAACTAAATTTTTTCAAGAACTCGATACATAACTGCAAAAAAAACATACCATAACTGCAGATTAATTTTTAAATTCAATATGTTCCTGACTTTCATATGAAGACGTTTATGTTATAATTGCTTTAAAATTATTGATTTTGAATATTTGGAACTGCCTTAAAGAAATACCTGAATTGTTGCACGTTTCAGCTATAAAAGAACCTTGAAATTTCTTGAAAAAATACTCGTTTGATTCAAGTCCCATTTTGTAGCTACGAAAGAGTGATTTGGATAGACATATATACACACATGCTTCCAAACAAAATTTCATTGGCAAAGCAAAGAAGTGTAAATATTTTAAATTTATTAAAAAATAATTTTCACATTGCATCATTTCAAAGTTATTTACTTTTAGGTTTCTCAACATTAAAAGAAATAACTGTAGAAGTTAGCTTTATTTATTTATTTTTTTTTTTTACTTTCCTTTACAAAAGGGTTAAGATCTGGAAATTAATGAGGTTGTATTTATCTTGACCAACAGCTGAAAGTTCTGAATGATTAGTAAAATATTTTGGCGAAGACAATGATTTTTTATTTAACCTTTACAAAATTAGATAAGAAACCGATACATACACATAAACAGATGATGGAAATGACGAACTGAAAGGAGAAACAGATGCGTTTACGCCCTTAAAGAGTCGCATTTTCTTTGCTGTCTAATAAGATGAACCCTCCTGGTTTGGAAAGGGGCTCTCGTTTTCATTCATCTAAGAAGGCATAGAATACTTGAGATGCTTATGGATTCTGCGTAATTTTTGCGTCAAATTATAAAGTTAATTAATGATTACATTTTAGTTTATAAGCCTAAAAATGCGATAATTCGATGCACGTCGATATGACGGGCGCGACGGTTAAGGGGTTAAAATGTTTGGTAAGCTGCCCAGCTATTCAATAAACTGTACCAAAAAGGTCATGAAGTTTTCTGGTTCTCTCACGTAACTTTTTCAAGGAGAATGAGTTATATATGAATCAGAAGAAATTATAAATCAGAAGTTTGACCTGCAATTTGATTTTTATACAGTCTGAAAGTTTTGAATTAGTATTATCTCCGAATGTCAAAATTTGAAGATAATGAGTCTACATTTCTCAAACCCGGAAATAATGAATTTAAGAAAGCTAAAATTACGAAATTCCTGCTATATCTGGACCACAACCACTCCTAATTATATATGGTACTATCGAATTTAAATTTATGACAGAAATAGTAGCCACATTTTCCGTAGACTTATTACAGAGCTCCAAACACTTCGTCCGGCGGAAAGTTAATTGCGGGTTTCGTCATTACAGCTCTGTAATTGTAAACCCTTTAACGTCTCTTGACGAGTCAGACACGTGCATCGAATTATGAGTTTAAAATTATAACCTTGTAATTCATTCTTTTATAATTGTTTTTATTCAAAAACAAAAATAACAGGGAATTCCTTAACAACTGAAGGGTCCGTTTGATTCTCAGGTGGATCAAAATAATAGTATATAGACAGAATCTATCTGTTAATTAGATGATAGAGGTGATTCGAACCTCAAGGGGTAAATGAAAGGAAAACAACACATAACACCTTTTTAAGATTTTATCAGCTTTTTTTTTAAATTATTCTCTTTATTATGAATGCGCACTTTTAATACCACAATAAACAAGGATTTTGCTAAAGTTTAGCCTTTCTTTTTTAAGCAATATCGAAGCAACATTACTGTCCCAGAACTGGAATGCAATTAATAAGTTTAAGCTATGGTATGTGACAACTCGCGTTATACCACGGTTTTACTAGTATGTCGTAAAAGTTAGTATTTATTAACCTTCCATCAGTCGCGCGTATGTAGGAGATAATTATATCGTGCATCGTATTACATATTTATATCATTATTGTGCATTGTATTACATATTTATAACAGAAAACTCCACTTCCCAGTCTTGGCTCATCTTCCTTGTTATCACTTAACTTCGGACTAGACTCCGTGTTGCAATGAACCTTAATCACTTAAAATTGTTATACGTCTTATCCTAAACGTTTAAATCAAAACAGTTTCAACCTTTAAATCAAAACAAAAACCTTTTTCAAGGAAAAATAATATTAGATTTCACGAAAATTGAAATTCTAAGATTTGAATCATCTAAGGGGACCAAATTAGTTTCCATTGCTTTTCAAGCATTTTATATTTTGTTACAAAACACATAAATGTTTACCGTAATACGTTTTTATTATTATTTTAGACTATTAATTTGCTTTCTGAATGCTCATCATTAGCGTCGTTTCTATACACAGTCATTGATTAGAATTAGTTCTTTTTCTTTGCCGTTGCCATACTATAGCTGGAAAGTCACTTTTACAGTATTACTTGCGTCTCCGTTGTAGGCGAGAAATATTTTCATACGTGCTGCCATCTAGGGGCAATTAGGAGAACTAGTTAAAACAAATTACCTTCTGTTTAAGAAGTTTTTAAGCTCAATTTGCTTAAAACCTGCTTTTATTACTTAAACTTTCAAGTAAAAAAAAAAAATGCATTATTTTTTCTTCTTCGTTCTTTTTTCTGCGTCTTTTAAGACATTATTCTCTTTGCATCATCTTTTACTTTTCCTCCTAATTAAATAATTGAAGATTAAAAAGTGAAAAGGGCTAACTCAATTAAAAAATTTATTGAGTACTAATTCTTGCAAGAAACTCTAGAATTGTAATTTTAGAAAACAACGAAATTATTAAATAATGATACAGTAATTCTTAATTTTTAAGAGTTAAAAACACAGGAAACCTTTATTTCCACATTCTTGGTCTATATGAAATGATACTTGCTTTAATATTACCTTCAGAACCGTATTACTCTACCGTATTATTCAGAACCGTAAGAGGTTTAACCCTTGAAGGCCCAAAGTTGCCTTTAAGCAACATATCCAACCTTGTCTTCTAAAATCTTGAGAATAAGACTGAAGCTCTAATTCCTGTTGTTGCAAATAGGATACAAACTGAAATTTTTATTAAATCAATTTACAACATATAGATGGCAGCCTGAGTGCCGATAAAAAAAATAAATTGATGTTTTTTAATTCAGGCTGTATCTTTTTAGCTTTGATTGTATGCTTGAGAATACCATATTTTATTCTACAATGTTGAAGGAAATTCCTTATCCATATAATTAATTAAAATTCATCTGTGTTTGATATTATATAATTTTATCAAGGAAATTTCTGAAATAAAGCCCAATATTGTCAGTTCGTAACAAACTGTATTTTAGCCACAAACCATACTTAAAACAAAATAGGATTTCATGTATTTTTCCGATGTTTTATTCGAGAAATAAAAGTTAAAAAACATTTTAAAATCAATTTTTAAAAAAATTGTGCTTTTAAGGTTTACAAAAGAGGTTCAATCCGTAGAAATTTGTGGTCAGAACACATATGGCTTAGTTCTATTTTGTTTGTCAGTACTTCCTACAATTTTTGCGAGTAGTATCTTAGCAAGAATTCATAAAATGAAAAGCTGTTTCTAATAGAAAGAGTTTCAAAGAAGGAGGAAGAAAAACATAAGTATTACACCTGTATTTTCTTTCTTAAGATCATCAGACAAATGTTTGTGTATTCTGAAAAGCTTCAAATAAGAAACAGAAGGGAGGGGGGGAGTTTTAGAGATAGAGGCTAACACATTTGTTCCCAATTCGCATACGAGTCTGAAAGCGTATTTATGTCATAAACATATTTCTTTTAAATTACAAACATGCCAAAAGAATACTCTCCTGAAGCAAATATACCTTTTAAAATCTGAAACTTAACAGATAATAAACATGATTTTTTTTTTTTCACGAAATGGAATGTACAAGTGATCAAACTCGAGTTAAAACCCCTGATGATTTGTTCTTATTCTGTTTTTCTAATGACGTTCTTGAATGTAATTCATCATAAAGTAAATATTACTATTCCAAAATGGAAATCTTTAAACTCCAGAATTATAGTTTTCAGGAATTACAAAAACATAACAGAAAGAAGAATGATAGCACCAATTGTTTCGGAATCTTAACGACTGTTTGAAAAGCCTTAAATTTCACATCTGGATTTGGAATTAAAACATTCAGCCTACTACAGATTTTAAAATTGTATTTTCTTGATAAACATTTTTTTGCAGCCCTCCTTGTTTCTGAGCTAACGACTCGCCACTGATTATAATGATTTAGGATTTGTCTTAATGATAATGTCTTAAGATTTGTCCCTCTTGTCTTTGTTTGACTTGACTGCAGCAGCTGTTGCATTCTGTGCACAACAATGCTTACATCAAGCAATTTATAAAAGACTGGCATCCTAAAAACATTATTATATTAATAAAATCAAAAGTAAAAATTCTGCTTTGAAACTAATGTCTAAATGAAGCATTTATTTATTTATTTATTTATTTATCATAATGTTAACAGTGGCAAAAGCATGCGAATGAAAGATATGATGAAAAAATAAAATTGGTTTGAAGTTCATTACAACAATAAAAAGCATTGTTACAAATTCTGTTTAAAACTAATTTATTAACATTTAAAAAATTGTACACAAATAAAATTGGCATCACAGGTAAAAATGGTTTTTGTGTAATAATACGAGCCAAAGTTAATGAGAAAAAATGTAAAAATTTTTATTTATTTTTAATTAAAAATTAATCAAAATTTTAAACCCTTTCTTACTGAGCACCATCAAGAAAAGAATTAAATATGCACTAAATTTGGTAGCCCTAGGTCCAACAGTCTGTTTTACATCAAGCAATTTCAGAAAGTATGCCAGCCTAAAAACATTATATTTAAGTACTGATATCAAGAATTCTTAAGTGAAATTTTTGTTAGTGCTTTGCTACTTTTTTTTAATTCATAAAAGAGGTGTTAAATTCTTGAGAAAATTTATTAATCAACATAAAAACACATGCCTCATGTTAACATGCAAAGCGAGACTTTTTTTTGCTTTATTTTATTCAAATTAATTTAAAGAATTAACAAAACATTGTTTTTATTGCTGGAATTACGAATATTCTTACAACCTTTAAGAGTAGTTAGTTTTATGATAATTATATTGCAATTTCCCTAAAAATGATTTCATTTATCGTTTTTCTTATTTAATTTCATAGTGTTTAAAATGAACAAGTTTGTATTTAATGCGCTTTGACTTCACAAGTGGTATTAAAAAATAGAATGCAATATAAATGCTGTTTTACAGAAAACAGATTTCTACTTCTTATTTCTTCATAAAATATTTTCTTTGAATATTTATTATGGAAAGTAAAAAGTATTTTTGTACTATAGAAAAAAAACTATGTTTATTTAACAGGATTATTAGAAACTAGCAGTACGTGCACGGCGTTGCCTGTGGTATCATGACTTCAACAAAATTTTAAAAAATAAATACCCACAATTGACATGAAAAGACTTTGAAAACAAAATCAAAACAAAAAATATGCATTATTTATTTCCCGTTTATTTTTCTTTACTATAATGATATTTGAACTGTAGGAAAACAGTACCGAGTATGTTAATCCAAAAGAATATTAAAAAATTACAATGTGAAAATCATTAGATAGCAAGCAAAAGATGCGAGACAAAGAAATATGTTAAGACACTGCTGAAAATAATAATCAAGGACATTCAGTTAGAGGTTATGATGTCTCCTGCACTCTGCACCGCCAGCGAATGAAATTGCAACAATGCATGCTGGGAACGTTTACTTGCTCAGCCACAGAGAAAGCTTCGCTAGTGAAAAAACTCTTTCAACTGACCACGGAACAATTAATTAAAAATAAAAACAAACAGAAAAAGGTATTTTAACCATTCGTTTTAAATCAGAGAGAAATGTTCCAGTTATTACCACAAAAAAATTGAAAATAATGGCGTTATTAGAACGTCGGATGCGATAATTTAAGAATTAAGAATAAAAAAAATTTTAGAAAAAAATACTGTACTTTAAAAATTTATCAAAAAGCAGCGAATTATGTTAGAAGTTCAAAACAAACTTCATTAGAACGAAAATAGTTTGTTCTATCCGATGGAGTATCTATTTTTTTCCACAATTATCAAAAACGATACTATGGAAAAATATATACCGAAAATAGCACAAAATATTACATAAAAAAATTTCTAGATTAAATTTTAAAATTCGGGCATCGAGTGCATTGAGTCACCATTAAGACTGCCTGTGTGCCAAATTTCATGGCTGTAAGTGTGATAGATTTGTCTGGACATCACATGCACACAAATATTTCCTAGATCCATTTCCTGAACAAAAAAGTTTTTGAAAATATATCCAACAGAACCTAGAATCAAGTATTGTATCTTCTTCTTCTTGATTACGGGACACCTCAACCCTGGTCCCGGAGATAAAGTATTGTATCTGTTATCAATTTTCACTATCAATCATATAATATTTGTACTTACATAAACTTTTGATATTTTACCTTACCATTCTCCAATCCTAAATTAAATATGTGAATGTTTTAATGCATTTTAAAACTGAAACAAAAATTTATTTTTTAGCTCATTTCTTTCATGTCTTTTTTTTTTTTTTCAGTACCTGAAAAACAAATGAAATATTTACGAATAAAGAAAATCTGAACCATCTTAAGCTAAAATTTAACAAAGCACTCTTACCTTCTTATACTTTGATGCAAAGCAGTTTTGTTACATAAAAAGAATAAATATCAACTTATCTTTTTATTATTAATTGGGAAATATATAATTGCACTTCAATTTAGATAGTATGCACTTGGTACATTGAACTATAATTCGGATACTTTGCACTATAATTCGAATACTTTGCACTATAATTCGAATACTTTGCACTATAAATTTGATACTTTACACTTGGATCATAGAACTATAATTCGAATACTTTGCACTATAATTCGAATATTTTACACTATAATTCGAATACTTCACACTATAATTTTTATACTTTACACTTGATTCATGGAACTATATTTCGAATACTTTACACTATAATTCGAATACTTTGAGCTATAATTCAAATACCTTGCACTATAAATTTGATACTTTGCCCAATAAATTTTTCACTTTGTTCAAGGAACTATAAATTTTTCACTTTGTACACGGAACTTTAAATTTTTCACTTTGTACATAGAACTATAAATTGAATACATTGCACTCAAACTCAATTTTTAAGACATAGTATCAACGATTTTAAATTGGGCGGATTTCTAACTCAAAAAAGGAAATAAAAAATATAGATATTATAAAAAAGTTTATTACAAAAAATGAAAAAAAGGTTTAAAAATGTATAAAGCACGAGTAAAAGTTACTTTTAGCACAAAGTAAATAAACATATTATATAAAATAATACATTACTAAACAATACTAATTGTATTAAAAGAGCATTTTTGGCTCTAATGGGCCGACCTGTCTTACGTTTCTGCCCAAGAGATAAACATTTAGCTCGTTTGGTACTTTCTCTTGCCCTATAAATATTAACATGCCTAAGCGCTATGTTTACAAATATAAACAGGACACGAGTATGTGGAAACAGAACCGTTACTGCCAGAGGCAGATACTATCACTTTCCATACACAGTTTTTGTATTCAATTTTATATTCATCAAAAAAGGTCCATATGAGATATGCCCTTTCATATGAATTTTTTCACTTCTGCATTTATATTCTGTTTCACCTGTAAAGATAGTAAATAAAACGCAGATTGGTTTCCGTTTCTTCCTAATAAAATTTCGACTTCCCACTGATTTGGTTTTGTCCAAGTCTTTGTGGGGACATGCAAACCATTTTAGATGAAGTTTCATTTAAAATGGTTTGTAATTCGGGTTAACTGGATCACGTTCATTTGACAATTTTTTCACAATCGCATTTTCACACATTTCAAGGAACTGACTAACAGCGAGACGCTCACGAAATGCATGTTCCTTTTTTTTTTATCAGCGCATTGGTTGCCTCTAATGCATCATTGGTGATAGAAAAATAATTCCGAGTTCCTACATATCAGTAACGATTTCTGGTAAGCTATTCGATTTAAAGTATTTTGTGAATGTTACGATATCCACATCATTCTTTTTCCTCCTATTTCTTTAAAAATAATACACTATGTTAAAGGTATTATCATCAGAGCATAAATGAAGACATTCAATATCATTTCTTGTTTCATCTTTGTCTTTAATGCCACGCAGTTTGCCATCAATCCTTTTTTTACTACATGGAAATAGCACGTCAATCGTCGCGAGGGAAGTCCAAAACAGCTCTGAAGCCATTAGTTATTACACTGCTGGCATCAGCCAATAAAATTTTCGGATTCCACTCAGTTTCATTTATTTATAGCACGAGTCTTTCACACAATCAAATGGTTCTTCCATTTGTGTGATGCGGAAGTTTGGAGAGGGGGTGCAAGCTCGGGTATCGTTCTCGTCATCTGACCGCGGTTGAAAACTAGTAGGTCCGTCCAAAAGTAGTCCTTGTATTGCTTCAAAACGGGACGTTAATATAACTTAATTAAACTAGACACAAACGGCGTATATTCTTCGACAGGAATATTCCATCTGGAATTACACCAATTAAATACATCTTTCATAGATATAGTTAGTTGGCGGTTCAAATGTTTGTTGTCTAAGTTTTGCCAGAACATTTTAATTAACAGAATTTAAAATTTTTCTGGTTCTTTCCACCCACGATTTTGGAATGCAGCTATTATATTGCATTCAGTTTTCTCATACCATCTTCATATGGCTGGCGCACCATTTTTCTCGCCACCATGGACAGGCCTCTATTTCCATCCACGTGATTACTGTGTTTCATATAATGAACAGCAGAACTTTCAGAATGGAACTATATTCCTGCAGGACATTAATTCTTTCTATATTTACCAGCTATACGGCGATAAGTGATTTTGCATCCAGCTGAGCTATTGTGTGATGTAATTTTCTTCCACGTTTTATTTACCGCAAATTATTTACATAGTTTATTACCAATTCTGCTGTTTCGTATTCCTTAGATTTAATCCAGAGTCGTTTTTTCTGTTCCTTGTGGGGTTTTTTTTTCCATTTATTTCCTCATCACTCTCGGAATGATATTTCGAGATAAATTCCAGTAAATCGCTTATATTTTCTATGACTTCTAAAGCAAAAATACTCAAATGTTTTATTTTATTAAGATTTACAACTTTTTTTTTATAATTTAAATCAACTCACTCGCCAAGTCACAAAATATATCAGATGATAGGGTAAAAATAGTAAAGTTCAGTTTGATTATATTAACGTCCGTTTTGAACCATCACGAGGGCTATTTTGGGACGGACCTCCTCATTTTGAACCGCAGTTAGATGACGAAGACGACATCCGAGCTGGCAACCCCCTCTCCAAACTTCCGCACCACACCAGCGGGAGAACGTTTGTCTCCCTAAGGTTGTCCACCCAAACTGTAAAATAGCTGGAATGGCTACAAGACACAGGGGCACAAGGCGGCGTTCTGTCTCCCTAAGTATGATTTAACGTGCAACAGGCTCAATACACGACGGATCTTCAGTGGAATCGGGTTTCGAACCCGGAGCCCTCCAGCTCAGCGGCTGACACCTTATCACTCACCCCGCGGCCTCAGTTCAGTTTGAAAAGATACAAAAAAAGAGGTATAGAAGCAGTGATGTAATCGCAAAATAAGCAGTGCCAGGGCGCTCTAACTTGGGTGCCAGAATTCGCGCTGCTTTAAGGACATTTTTACAATTTTCTCCTGAAACCAGCGGGAGTGGCCTCCCCTAAATTTTCTCGTACACTTTTCAAACATTTGTCATTTCCCTTCCCCCTGCGTTGATAAAAAGTTCGAACCAACTGTAACCCAGAATGTAGTGACTATCAGAAGGTTTTTCATTGTTGATTATAGTGATAGTAAAACATTGAGGTGAAGAATCATATTCAAAAAGATACGTATGTATTAAAACTTCGCAATATTTATTTTTTTTATGAAACTCGAGCAATGTAAGTTCCGCGTGCGGAGAAAAAAACAGGAGAATAGCTTGCGCATGCGCAGAGATTGCTTCCAATACGCAAGTAAAACGAGACGCCCTAAATGTTTGCTTCCTTACAAAATCTCGCCTCCAGAATTGGTTTTTGGCAAACTGCCAAGTTTTCGGAGTATCCCTTCTTTGCACAGGCATTTATGCATGCACATGGAGTTGAACAAGTATGCAATTATACAGACCGACAGACAGTCAGCCCGTTGACGGATTTGGCCCAAAATTTTATACGGACCTACATTCATGACGATAAAACTGTGTACCAAATTTTATCCATCTGGCTTTTCAAGTTTTTGAGTTATGGCATTCGCATGACCTCGAACATACAGAAGGACAAACTTCCCGTTGACGGATTTTGTCCAAAAGTTGATAGAAACCTACAAATTATGTTTAAAGACAACACACCAAATTTCACCCCCGTAGCTCTAATAGTTTTCGAGTTATCATGTTCACAGACCAACACACACACAGACATAATTCCAAAATTGTGTTTTTCGGACTCAGAGAGGTCTGAAACGTGGAGATTCGTCAAAATCTCGAGTTCGAATTTTTTGACGATTACAATACTTTCTCTTTGTATACTTCGTATACGAGAAAGTAAAAAAGCGGTGCCAGAACGGCGTTCCAGCTCCACTACATCCATGTAGAGAAGAAACGATGCACGCTGCACACGCACAAGTAGCGGCAATGTACGGTGCACAGCCATGTTATAAATTAACCAGTGTTGCTAATTTGGAGGATAAAATTACCGTTTTTAGCTTATTCGAGGACTTTTTCCCTTCTGAGGTAGTAAATCCCCATAAACAAGGATGATTCCCCCTATTGGCAACACTCCAACTAATGCAATGTTGCACGACTGCAAAAACCGAGTTTGTTTATTTTATTCAACGTAGAAACATCCGTTTTATAGTGGTAAGTAATTAATGCAAGTGATAATATTTTTTCTTCAGTGCATTATATTTGTTCAAAGTTCAAATATTTTTTTTCATGCTGAATAAATTTAATTCTAGTGGAATAATTTTTTTTCACGTGCAGTATATTTGTTACGAGTGCAAAATATTTTTATCAAAGTGAATTTGATCCAAATTAAAGTGCAAATAATTCCCACCCTTATTAATTTGATGGTGACTGGTTTATTTGAAGATTGTTTAATGGTATTTTTATAACAGTATATTAGTTTGTTTTTTTTTTTTAAAAACATGTATTTTTTTTTATGAAGAGAAGTGCTTATAAGCATTTGTGCATCTTAATAACTTGATAAAGATTTCCTTCCTTAAGTTTCTGAAAGCAGTAAAAAAACAATCTCACCTTATTCATTTTTACAATAAGAGATTCATTTGTCAGCATAAATTAGTTCTTCCCTACCCAAGTTCATCTATTGTAAATCTAATGACAATCAATCCATCAAAGTATCAAGATGTCATTAAGGGGAAGGGGAGGCAACTGGCAGAAAAAGAAAGGAGAGGTGCTTTTCGAGTCCAAAATTCAATGCCAAAAAACAGTCAAGCCCTCTTGAAAGCAACAGAACAGGGTGAAATTGACCAGTCAAGGCGATTTCAGAGAGAATTTGATCAACAAAATACACCTATTCCGCCACTTGGAGAGATAAAGACATTTGTCTTTGGTTTGTAGAACCAATGTGGCAATTTACTTATAATAAGCATGCATTAATAAATTGTAGAATCAATAATAAAGATATAGTAAAGTGCATTATAAATACGCAATTTTCTCAGTTGTAATGATTTAAGAACAATATCAACTCTAATAAAAAAAATTAGCATTAGATAATTTTCCATTAAAAATTTATTAATATTAAATGAAAATAATTTTTCAAAACAAGCTTTTAAGGTTTCTTCAACCACATACCAGAACAAGTAACTGGTTGAGATTCATCTCCACTTTCAATTGAATCTATATCATTCATATCAATAAAAGAATAATCATCAGGTTTCATATCAATACGGTGAATTTTAAAAGCCTTTTCCAAGTCTTTTACAGTAAGTTTCTGTCGATGGCTGTGCCTAGTAAATTGATAAGCAGTTCTAATTATTTGCCTAAGCATTTGGTCACAGTTATTAGATGACTTGAGTGCAGAATCACAAGGTCTGCTATTTTCAACAAGTGAATTTGATACTGAGACTTCAGCATCAGTCTTAAGTCTTTCAAAAAGATAAGTGTAATCATTTCCAGATGACGTAATACAATTTAATTGGCGTTTTCTAGATACAGAAGGACAGTCACTTCCAGGTGAATGAGTATAAATTAGATTACGTTTATGTGAAGGAACTTTTCTTTGTGGAGGAGACCAGTCATTTTCAGATGAGTTAGTGCTTCTTTCATCTGATAAACAGTCACTTCCAGATTTTAATGAATTGACAGCATCATCACAAGCAGTATGATCCGACATCTCTGATAACAGAAACACATATTAAAATCATATAAAAGATAAGATAAAAATATGATGATACTTAATCATATACATTCAAATGAAACAATTTTAATAAATGAAATTTATAAGCACAAATCATGCACAAAGAATTCACAAGTTATAGCCAAAGGTGTTATCTATACTTATAAAAGGCAATGTTTGTGTGTGCGTGCATGCGATGTTCAGACGAATCTATCACACTTACAGCCTTGAAATTTTGCACACAGGTAGTCTTAATGGTGACTCAATGCACCTCGAAGCCGAAATTTTAAAGTTTAATCTAGAAAATTTTTTATTTAATGTTTTGGGTGATTTTTCGCACTAATTTCTTAATAGCATGGTTTCGGATAACTGTACGACAAAAATAGATACACCATCGGAAAGAGCACGCGATTTCCGTTCTAATGAAGTTAATTTTGAATTTCTAACGTAATTTACTGAATTTTGAAAAAATTTTGAAAAATAGTCACTTTTATGGTAATTTTTAATAAAGATTTCTTTAAATTATCGCATCTGACGTTCTAACATATCTATAGTTTTCATTTTTTTTCAGCCTATAAATGGAAAGTTTATGTCGGATTTAAAACAAGAACTATTAAAATATCTTTTTTCGTTTCTTAAAAATTAATTTTTCCCTGATCGGTTCAAACAGTTTTTTCGTAGCGAGATTTAACAGTGAGAACTTCTCCGGACCATCCCACAATGCATTGTTGCAACGTGACCTTCTTCGCGTCAGGTGACGTCATTCGTAAAGAAAAATAAGCAGGAATATCAATAATGTGTATTTTTTTGTTTTGATTTTGTTTTCAAAACTTTTTCGTGCCATTGTGGGCACTTTTTTCACCCACTTTTTTGAAGTCCTGATTCCACGGGCAACGCCGTGCGCGTACTGCTAGTATGCATTATAATCATGGGGGAGCAGTAACATTTAAAATAAGCATTCATGTAGGCTAATTATTTAGGAATTTAAGAAAATTTTATAGTATAGCTAAAATAAAAAATAAAAATTGAATATCTGTTATTAGTATCATTAAAATTTATTCAAAAATAAGAAAATCTGAGTACTTTTTCTCCCTAAATGATGTTTGTAAAATAAAAAAAAAATAAGATGCTTTCTCTGTTGAAATCATTGTTGAACATTTTATTACACTAAAGTTATTTTGATTCATTGTGCTTCACAAAAGAAAAAATCTATTATTTTTAATGTTAAAAAACTAACATCCGAACATTGATGAAGTCACAGGATTTATCAAGAGAATTTAAATCAAAACAGTAATATCACTCAGAATAAAATCTAAACTATTTTCTATTATATATTTCAATATATCAATCAATTTGCAGCATACCTATGTATCAGATTACAGAACATTTTGAAAATTACACAATAATAAAATATATTTTAACAATTAAGAATTAATCAAATCCAGACTAAAATATAACTCAGTATCTCCACATTCTCACTGTAAAAAGGCTGGTGAATACTTTTACACAATGCTACAAATTATTCTATTCTATCCATTCCTGCTTCTAAAAATTTTATTTTTTCAATCCTGAAGAATGTGCTCATTATACTTCACTTACACTCTATTCCCTTAAAATACAAGAAATTCTTGCAGGCAGGCAACTTTTATCGACGAATCAGATGAACAATAGTGAAATGTTCCTCTGCATGCATCAAAAGAATTTAATTTATATCTATTTTTATATCTATCTCTAGTAGTACTAGAAATATGCTGTAATTTTTAATAACCTTCCTTCAGCCCACATTATCAAATTATCACAGCTATATCAATGTTCTTCCCAAATTACCTAAGATATGAAATATGTTTTGCAACATGTAATTTTTAATTAAGTGAATTAATCCTCAACATGTAATGCATTTTTAAATATAACTTCATATTAATAAATTTACAACCAAAAATTCATTTAATGCAACGTTAGAATTTCCTAACAACACATTTTTCCTAAAATTGAATCTCAAACAATTTTCCCCGAGTTTTTCCAGTATTAGATCTTCATACTTCTATTTGTTTTATTATGAAAATTAATATAGGAGAGAAAAGAAAAAGAAAACCGACTAGCTGAACACTAATCTATGAATTGCACCCTTGTAGTACAGCAGTGACAAACAAATTGCATTTTTTCCCCATATTAATCATTTTAAAATGTACACTAAACAATTTTCAGCTGAAAAATCACAACTCAAACACTGAAGCACTAAATTCTTTCCTCTTGCTTCGAGATTTTCTGACCGAAACCCTCATCGCGAAATTAAAAACTCATTTAAAGCTCCCACCTTACCGGGACAAAAATTGGTTTCTCAATGGGGTGAGAAATAAGGGAAGATGGTTAGGGATAATTATCTCCACAGGGTTCCTATTTCTTTCTTCAGACCCGATGGTTTCTCACGGTATGCATGCTGCATACTGAATGATTGTCAGATTCTTCGGAAATTGGTCAAACGATTAGCAGAAGTGTCATTCCTATTTTCAATCAGCAAAGAATGAAGAACAGAAAATATACCTCCATTTTTTGCGTAGTACAAAAGCTCTCCAGAAAATTTTAAAAGACGTAAGTTTGCTATTTTAGTACTGAATATTTGCATAATTTGTATGATTAAAATGCCATAGTGTTTATTTTAAATTTTTATTTCGTAAAACATAGATGCAAATGTTCTGCCAAACAAAAAAAAAAAGAGAGAGAGATAGAAAAGACCACATGAAGTTTTGCAATTGCTGGTAAAAATTAAACAGATCTTCCAGACCTTGCAAACAGATCTTAAATTGACATTTAACAAAAATTATTTTTTTTTTCACATAACAAGGATTTTCTAAAAGAATTTACATTCAAAATGCTAAAGAATTAAATAAGCATGTAAGAAGATTTAAATTTAAATTATGAAGTATATCTCAAATGTTCTGCTACATTGACAGCAGATTTTTTCCTCAAAAAATGATTTTCAAATAAATTAATTATGCCTTTTCCATATGCTTTTCTTTTGTATATTTCGAAAAGGTAGTTTTGAAGATTATTATCTTGAACATGATAGTAATTAATTCTAACAAATGATATCGTCATGCCCAAGCCTGAAGTTCTTTTGAATATGATGTCAATAATGTATATATTTTCATTTATTTCAGTGAAAATTATTCTAAATTTAAATTTTAGACTGATTACTTCAATTTTAGTGTTTTAGATTTAATTAAGATGTCTAGTTCAAACTTTAGGCTCAATGAAATCTGGAATAATGTCTTTGCCCATGAAACTTTCTGCACTTAGAAGTTTGATCTCACCAGTTTCATTCCAACAAGCAGACTTATACCTTTTCTGTCAGGTCTCCCCCTCTGTTTGTTTTGCAAAATACATTAAATCCGAAAAAATTTAACTTATTATACTATTATCAAGTTAAACATTTTTAATTTTCTAATCTGATTTAATTATAAATTACGAAATTCCTCATGGCAATTTTGTTAACTTCACTTTTACACTGCATAAAATGAATGAATCTAAATTTATAAAACTACACTTTTATAATTCTATTTCTTGTCTACTAAAATAATAAGGAAATACAATTTTACACATCATAAATAAATTAATAACGTAATAATTTTAATTGATGTTTGAATCTGCATTTCCCCCCCGCAATAGCTCATCCCCTAATTACATGTAATGAACTTTGTCATAAGATGCTAGATAAAACATTAAATTTATTAGTTGTAAATTTTGATTAATAAATTTAAAAATATATATGAAATTATATGATGAATTATATTGTGAATATTCTTAAATATATTAGTCACTAAGGTTTTTTGTATGATTTTATCTGTATTAGCAAAACATTTACTTAAATGTTTAGAGTTTTTATATACTGACTAAGGGAAAAAAAGTTATGTAAATATTTTTTCCATTACTATTCATATGTGTGTGGGGTTTTTTTTTAATAAATTAAAAGATTTGTGCACATTTTATATTTGGGTCATTCCATTGTGACTAACGTAACTTTGGAAAGATTTTAACAAGCTATAATATGACAAAATGCTCTTAAATAATCTCTGATGAAACCTTTTAGCCTTATATTTTATGTAATACTAGTCAATATAACATATCCATGCAGAAATTATTTTAAAAGATAATTATTTAACCAAATTAAATTAAGTTTTTAACTGTGTGACTAACGTAACAATTTAGTTACCACATAAAAGATAGCCTGGATTTAGCACTAGATTCTTCTGAATTTTGTTAATAAAAAAATCTGTAATTAATTATGGTATTACATAGGAATATTAAGTTTGTAGTAAGAACAATTTTGGAATGATTAATAATCAACAATAATTATTTATTGATGTTTTTATAATTTCAATGGTGTGACTAACGTAACAGTTGGATCATCATTAATAAAGTGTTTAAAAATGAAGAGTTGATACAAAGCAATTTTAATACAAATGGAGTCCTTTCTTAAATTTTTTGTAGAGGGCACTAATGTCTCTTCTAGTTTCATATTTGATATAAAATGGCAGGTTTCCACTTAGTTCAATAGGTCCTGACAAAATGAATTTTTTTCTGGACTATCTGCACATCATCAACACATGGTCACTTGAAGGGCCTGCTTTTTTATACAGTGGCAAGACTGTATGCCTTTGAGCTCATTAATTGATTCAAAACCTTTTTCAATTGCAGCCAGTTCAAGCAGAATTTTTTTCTCTTCTACAAAAAGGCATTTTATATTTATGTCTGCGGCATCCACTTTGAAAACTCACTAGCACTTTTGATGATGGTTTGTCCCTGCAGCACCTTCTTCCACACATGATGCTTCAAAACTGCACCAATGCCATCATGAGGCCCTTTTCCATGGTACAAAGCAGAAAACAGCAATGATATGCTATATTGATTCTTAAAATGTGCTGATGCACCATCTGACTAGTGCAGTCAGCGTTATATTTGTTGCAAACAATTAACTTGATTATTCATTGGCAGTTTTAATATTATTCCTTTTCCATTTGCTCGTTTTTAAAAGGAAAGCAAAATTCTCGCAATATGGGCAGCATCATACTTTGATCTACATCCCACAGTTTCAATTTCTGAGGGACAAAGTTCACAAAGTTTTGAGAGCCCAATTTCAATATTAGGACGATCAATTTTAAATAACTGAAATGCATCTTTTAAGTTGTACATTAACACATGTTTCTGCAAACGTGCTTTTTTTATTGATCTCTATATTTCGAATGGACTTTACATCTTTTTTTCCAGGAAGTTGTCTTGATACATCATCTCGATAGTAAAAAGCTTTCACACTCAGGCCATTGTTCTTCTGAGGTTTAGTAGATGGAATTAAGAGTCCTATTTGTGAAGCTAATTTCTCCATAACTGCTTGCTTTATCCTTGGACTAGAAGGGAAAGACTTCTTAACTTTCCTTACTGCTTTTCCTAATGCTTGTGGTGATGAATATGCTCTAAAAGTTGGCTGTTGGCTCATAGCAGACTGACTTTTTTTTCACTCTCATCTTTCACATTTTCAGTTTTGCTGCTTCAGTTTCTTATTCCCTTCTCTTTTTAGTCTTAAAGCTCTCATTCCATTTTTGCCTTTTATTTTATCTTCAAGCTTTTTAACTTCACTTTGTCCAGTATGGCTCTTTTTCTTTCTGCTGTGCTTGGTCTCACCATTCTGATTTCTGACCAAAAAAAAAAAAAAAAAAGACTTTAATTTTTTAAAATATGTTAGCAATACTTTTTGAAATTTTAAAAGGAGGAAGTTATTTTAAAGAGTCAAAAATGATGTGACTAACGTAACAATAATATTTGTTACGTTAGTCACATTTGATAAGTTACGTTAGTCACAGCTCTAAATCATTAATAAATAGAACTGCATTAAAATTTTTAAATGATTCATATAAGTTAGCTAACAAGTTAAGAAAATTCACAAAATAAAAATTCTAGAAGTACTCTCTTTAATTTAAGAGAGAAAATTAAGAATTTTGTGACTAACGTAACAAAGAGCGACTAAGTAAAAATTTGTTGAGAAAAATATAATTACCTCTTAGGATATTCAGAAATTGTCTTCTTGACAAGCAGTTAGCTGTACAATCTTCCAAAAAATGTATTCATTGAACAGGAAAAATGAAAATAAGTTTATAAAATAAGTTGTGTGTTAAGCAGAAAAAATAGGATTAAAAACACTCAAATACAAGCATGTGTTCTTTCTAAAATAAAATTCAAATCGGCCACTATTAGAAAATTCTGTTCGCAGATCTAGAAACTAGAGATTTCACTGAAAAAAATGATGTATCACAATTATAGTTGCATTGAAATTTTATTTAGGTGTAAAAGGTAACTATTTTCATGGAATGACCCATTTTTTAAATACTAGATAAATGGAATACACCTTTTATTTATAAGGTAAATGCTCCAGTAGTGGGCCACTTAAGGGTATTTCCTCAATTATCATCTAAACTTTTGAGAAGTTTCGCTAATCTGTATTTTTTTATGGTTGTTCAAACTTTTATCTAAAATAATAATCACCTGAAATATCAAAATAATTGTAATATAATTTTTTAAAAATTAAAAACTTAGATCACTCCTATGCACCAGAAGTGGGCATAGCAAAATTTTGATGTACCAGTAGTGGGCATACCAAAAGTGGGCCACCCAGATTTGTCAATTGTGCCAAAGAAAAAAGAATAAAATCATTATATTTAGTAATAATAATAATATATTAACATTATACACTATAAAAATGCAATAAAAATGGCTTGATATAGGTGAAATCGTTTATTTATAGATTCTAGTCACATGAGATTTACATTTTTTCTCTAACAGCCAATTTTTTTTATTAAAATTATATGTTAATTATCGATCTTTCATTTTAAGTTCTGTTTGGGGCATTATGGATATTAAATCTTGATATTTTATCTTGAATAAATCTTTTTTTTCTTTTATCATCTTCCTTCTGCAGCCAGAAAAGAGCCCTTTTAAATGGTGATGGAATAGTTTTCGATGGTCCAGCAATGCAATAGTTATTATTGTCTGCCTCGTTACAGAGCCCAACTAATTCTTGAATATCAGTCTTTTCCTCAACAGTACTATAAAATATTTATTATTTAAGTAATTAGTCAGAATGTTCCATTAGTGTACCAGTAGTGGGCTATTAGTGTATCAGAAGTGGGCCATGTGGCCCACTACTGGTTCTGATAAAAATAAAGCACATCTAATTAAATAAAAAGACTTTACAAGATATAACCTTCTTATTTAAACATCACAAAACAGTCTATTTGAGAGAAAGCATGTGCTTCAGTACTGGCCTCGCTAGGCCCACTACTGGAGCATTTAGTACAACATTGATCCAAAAGTGGGCCACCCCTCACTATCCATAAATTATCAATATTATTTAATTTAAAGATAGTTTATAATGCATTCATTATATAATCAAATAATATCAATAACAATTCATTTTAAAAACAAATAGAATGTATGCTAAAAAATAGTTGAAAGAAGAGTTACCTCTTAAGGAAATCACTAAGAATAAGCTAAAAATGCTTCTCTCAGAGACCAACTTCAGCAACAAACTTTCTAGCTCCTAACTGAACAGGAAATAAAGGCTGTGCCTTTGGTATTTAGTTGATAAGGGTTTCAGCCTACCAGAGGCAGATCTCTTATTTCATTGGAATGTTGGAATTTCTTGTTTTTCAACTTAAAATTCAAGTGGCCCACTACTGGTACGTGGCCCACTACTGGAGCACTTACCTTAAATTTCTAATATATTTAAAGTTTATTCCAAACTTTGAATTTTTTATTTAAGGGATTAAGGTTAAACAGGGTTCTTACTGATTTTTTAAATTAAAAATCAAGGAGTAGTTAAGAGTTTTCAAGGAGTCAATATTTACGCATGAAAAAGGGTTCCCTTTTTAAAGTACACAAAAATTATATTAAGAGTATTTAAAACATTGCTAATAACTCAAATAAATGTGGTTATATTTATTTCTTTTAAAAGTTTTTACTAAGCTGATTTATAAAAGAATGCCATGTTAAATCTATTTATATGAAGGTACAACTACCCCAAAAGTTCAAATAGTTCATTACATACAGTGATTTACCATGTTTTAAATAAAAAACTATTTCCATTATTTTTTTTTAGAATTTAAATTCTTAAATAATTTCCATGACTCACTGTGCACCTTATGTAGTGCACATGATCCATAATTTAAAATATACAGGTGCAAAAAGAGCCATTAATTTAGATATTAGAAACTGTTTTTTGGCATTTTCATTGCTTATAAAACAGTATGTGAAGAAAATAAAATTAACAAAATTTCTTGATTATTAAAACTAATTTAGTTGAAATTGATTAATAGTGCCTATTAACTCCACCATCACAATATGTGTCCTTTACAACAAACCAAACGTTACAATTTTAAAAAATACAGTTGATGTTTCGATATAATCCAAGAGAAATAACATTCTCAATTTGCACCATTCTATTGTTTTGGTTATTACTGATTGGCACTTAAAACCAATTATTAAATTTTGGATACTGCTAGGAGATGAACATCAAATCGTGGGAAGAGCAACGCAAAATACTTGGCAATTGATACAGCGGCGATTTAGGATCCTTTTTATCGGTGAAACGTAGTACACATTTCATAAAAGAAATGTTAAAAATTGAAAATCAAGGAGTATATAAGGAATAAAACCCAAAATCAAAGAGTTTCCACAGTGCTTGAAAATGAAAATCGTATTTAAAGAGTTTTCAAGGAGCGTATGAACCCTGTTAAAATACAACAAATTTTCTGTGAAAATTCAACGAAATTTTGTTGAAAAAAAATCTGTAAATCCTATCAACTCAAAAATGTTTTATATGTTATTTTTTAAAGTTTATTTCCACTTTTAATCTTTGCACTCCCCGGTATAAAGTTTCCGAAAAGGAGGATCCCATTTCAAAAGAAAAAAGGGGGGGCGCAGTTTTGGTATTTATCCTGGCCATTTTATGTAGGTATGCCACTGCTGTCACTTGCTACAAAAACTGGTCAATTTCCTTTTACATTATGGAGGAAAAAATATCTACGAATCCAGTTGGAGACATTTCTTTAATTAGGCAATTTGTAATCAAATGATAAACTCATATCATTTCATTCTTATTATCAACTGAAAATTACTACTATTAAATATGGAAAGCAAATTCTTAAAATGAAAACAGCCAATACTGAATAGCACAACATACTTTTCAAATATTTAAATAAGCAGATATATAATGTTTAAGCAAAAAAAATACTAACAAAAATGAAAATACTACAGGTGTCCAGATTTCACATCTAATAAAGAATGACGAGTTCTTAATAAATACCTCTGAATAATATTTTTTTTTCCTGTAACTGCACCACATCAGTTTTATTACTTCTAAAATAATGATTACATTTCAGATAAATGAGAACAGGCTACAACATATTTTTTAAATTATACAAGATGGATATTAAAAAACTTGATCTGAATCATTTAACTATATGTACGCAAATATGCATTTTCTTCACTTCATCAGAATTAGTATACAAGAGCATTAATCATCAGCCTAAAGATTACTGGAGCAAAACATGTTATTTTAAAATAACTTTCGTTTAATAATCACGAGCTTCATACTTCTTAATTTAATGTCATTTTTATAATCCTTAATTGCTTTCTATTAATTATTGTTTTTAATTTATTGTAATTATGTGTATTCATAAACAAATGAATTTCTGAAAATCAATAGTTTGAAATAATTTTTTTAATTTATTAACATTATCATAAGTTAATAACTCTTTTGTAGCAGAAAAAAGATCTGATGTAACAAATTTAATGTAATGATTAAAAATGTAAATCCAATAACTACTTTCCGAGTAAGTCTAATTTTCTCCTTGTACAAAATATCATTTAGGGTAGATGCTCCAGTTTTGGCCACATTGGATCTGTTTTTCCAATAATTTCAAATTGACTAATAAGAAGCATTCCGATACTTTAAACAATCCTTATTTTACTTTTTTCAATCCGATTAGTTCATTTTTCTCAAACATGCAACTTGTAAAAAAATTAAATGCATGATCATGTATTGCATGTTCATAACTGTTAAGGTTTTTGTTCAGGAACAAGTATTTTGCAGTTTTTCATCAGGGATTACAGCTTTTGTTGCTTCAAATCCCATAACCCTCTAATTTAAGTTTTTCATCATGAAGCTCTCAGAATTAAATGATTAATCTAAAACTGATTACCCTTAGGGTTTATGAGGTAAGATTTCTTTTTATTCTAATTTTATATCAAAATTAATTATTTTTACAATTAAATAGGTGGTGGCCAAAACTGGTACTTTAAATTTACTATATGTGCCAGTTTTGGCCATGCAGGTGGCTAAAAGTGGAACACTATATGTTATAGTTTTGGCCACATAAATTCATTGTGTTTTTAGCCATTACATAAATTTATAATATCTGGATGAAATAAAATCAACTAATTTAGTTTTGTTTCTAAAATAAAAACAACTTAATTTTATTTCTAAAATAAAAGCAACTGATTTAATTTTGTGCTTAAAATGAAAAGTAACCGATATAGCTTTGTTTCTGAAATAAAAGTAGCTGATTTAGTTTTGTTTGTTTTCATTTTACACAGTAATGGCTCCAATTAAAAATAAAAAGGCAGGTAACATTTCCATAAAAGAATTTTACTACTCACCATCTAAAGTTGGTAATGCAGTTAAGACTATTCAAAATGGAATGTCAAAAACACCTCCATTTTGAATGTTTACCTCACATTTATGTTAGAACATTTAAACTTGAGGAACCTGAATCGAGTGATGAGGAATATTCTTTTATACGCATGGATTGCTCTAATTTTAAAAATGATTCTGATAAATTTGATTAATGTTGTAAATAAAAATTATAAAAATACATATTTTTGGATATTGTTAACGAGTATAATAATGCAAATTCTTGATTTGTAAGATTTTTAAAAAATCTATGCTTTTGCAATGCAAGTTCTCTCACCATTTCTTGCTTCATATTTTAACAAAAAAAAATTATGCGAGTATATATAGTTTGTATTTTATCAACCAAATTAAATTATAGTTTGTATTTTATCAACCAAATTAAATTATTTTTTTCTGCATTCCTGTTTCTATTTTTCAAAACTGAAATCTGCAGCTAAAATCATCTTAGGTAAATTTCATTACATATCTTTATAAATCCATCAAATGAATCACATTTAAAACAACAGAAAATAATGTACTAAAATATACATTGCATAAAAATGATTTATTTTTACTTAAAATTCATTAAAATGTCTGTTAAAAATATTAGTGTGGCCAAAACTGGTGCATAGAAGTGTCCAAAACTGGTGCAAATGGGGTTAATTTCAAAATTCATAACTCTAAATCTAAAATATTCTTCAGAAAAATTTTATAACTAGCAGAAAGCCAATAAAATTTGCTAAAGAATAGTATAAGTATGATTTAATATGCTTTAAACAGTCATCCACTGTGAAATTTACATTTCAAATTTTCTTTTAAGGTGGCCAAAACTGGAGCATCTCCCCTATATATTCTAAAGAATAAAATAAAAATTTAAACTATGATATGCGGAGTTCAGAGTTAAGTGAACCAAATCAATGAGATTCTGAGAAAACAGATCTCAAAGTTGATTAGCTGCATTTAAAATAACAGTAAACTTCTAACTGTTCTTGCTGCTAATTGAACTCTAAATTTGAATCGTTATTACACAGAAAATGACATTTCTACACTACTATGGCAGTGTTTGCGCAAAATGAATAAAAATGGACACTGCAGAATCATAAAAACTACTCTCAATTAAACAAAACATATTTATTACAGTATTATGCAGAAAGTCTACTTGAACCCCTGGCTCTACAAGTAATTTTGATTTCTTAGAAAGTAAATATAACTGAACTGAAACAAATATAAGAACTAACTGAATTAAAACATTTTCTTTTGAATTTGAATTGAAATTAAAAATATTGCGATTTAAAACAAAACAAGCTGTTACCTCCAGAATGAACACTTTCTTTTAAACAAAACAGTCGCGCGCACATAAACAACAAGATGTTGCCAACCTGAAAGTTACAAAATCAAAACAAGATAAAGCCGACGTCAAGTATTCACAACATCCTCCAAACTTTTGATTAACATGTAATCAAAGCAGTGGTTTAGTCGCAAAATAAGCAGTTCCGGAACGCTCTAACCTGGGTGACAAAATCGCGCCGTTTTAAGGACGTTTTCGCAATTTTCTCATTCATTTCTTTTCCAAAAAAAAAAAAAAAAAAAAAACAGTGCCGGAAGCCACAGAGAAAGAGTGCCGAGGTTCTCTGTGCCGGAAGCTTCACAACACCCCTCAATCAGGATATTCCATTCCGTAGGTCACCCAAGCGCTGATTGGTTCACGTGAACACGTGATCACGTGGGTAGATGAACCAATGGGGAACTTCAGCATTTTTTAAAAACCCGTGAAAGCCATCCGTATTTGTAGAAAAAAATCATTCTAATTTCAAATATGCAAGTGAAATTTTACATAAAAATTTATTTATTTAAATATTGATAGCGAAAGATGTACTGAAATAGCAGGAATCATGATGCAATCCGAAACGCACTCTCATTGGCCAAGTAGATTCTGACTCTTTCGCTACTTTTGCGCCCTGCTTTGAATCAAGGCGTTTGTATTGCCAGCTAACATTTTAAAAGTGAAGTTTTTGGCTTTTCTACTATTCAACGTTCAATTTCACAATGGATATCGGTTTTGATGGCAATGTATTTCAAGAAAAATTCCGATTTTATGATGGCTGAGATACGAGGAATAAAAGTACAACGGGAAGATTTCTCCTTTTATTGTCATATAATCCTCCTCAATGAAACAACATAAAACAAAAAAATAAAATAAAATGCTGAACTTAGCTAAAAAAAAACCTGTCATACTCAAAATCCAAACAGCATCCCATGGCGTGTATACTAATTTGTAGACAGACAGAAAGCTTAAAAAATACAAAAAGCATGAAAAACAGAACCGATGAAACAAAATTAATTCTAACTTAACTTCTTTTTAATGTTAACCGAATTCGGCATAAATAAAAAGAAAGGAAATCTTTAAACTTCCATAAACAAAAATCCACTGAAAATGAAGAAATAAATTAATTCTAGTAATGCTATTAAATCATCACTATCCCCATAGGCGGCTGGTCCGGGGGTGGGGGGGGGGGGGGCCAACTGCCCCCTCACTTCCAAAAGTAAAGGGGCCTTGCCCCCCCCCCACTTTTCAAAGATCAAAATTAACGATCCATCGAAAAATGGATCGCAAGCTGAAGCTTTGCTGAATAATATCGAAAGTTTCCAATTCATTTTTTGTCTACTTATGATTCAAAGAGTCTTGGAAGCTACAGATACGCTTTCAAAAGCTTTGCAATCAAAATCGCTAATTTTTTAACAGTTAAAGAACTGGTTAATACAAAAAAAGAATGCTTGCATGAATTCCGAAGTGAAGATTTTTTTTGAAAAGTTGTGGATATATGTTAACGATATTTGTGAAGCAAAATCGTTTACTTCTCCAAAACTTCCACGCTCTAGAAAGGTGTCTTCGAAAATAGGCGGCGGTTCCTTCAGCATGTCACAAGGTGTTAAATCGTTCTATCAAACGGAAATTGCTTTTCCAGTTATAGATGCTGCTTTAAACACAATAGACAAAAGGTTCAAAGAAAATGAGTTGGATATTTTTTAATCTCTAAAAGATGTAACATGTTCCAATCCATCAAAGATTATAAAAAATGCATCAATTCAAAAAGTCTCTGAAACATATGATCTTGCTATGAAAAAAATAAAGGGAGAGATACAAATTTTTCAGAAAATGCGCAAAAAATACATCGACTCTTTGCTAGAAATATCCACGGAGATAAAAGAAATGAGGAAAAGATGCAATTTTCTTGTTGAAAAGGAACTCTGTGATATACATATTTCCATACTTGACAAAACTAATCCAAATTCTCCTTGTGATACCTGTCTCAACTGCATCATATGAGAGAAGTTTTTCATGCTTAAGATCTTTAAAATCATACTTTAGAAATAGTATGGGTCAAGAGAGGCTTTCTGCACTCGCTGTTTTGAAGATCGAAAATACTATAGATATTGACTTTACTAAGGTAATAGAAAAATTTGCGAAAAACACGCAGGCTATCTTTCTTCTAATTTATAATACGGATGTATATTGTATAACATAATATCAAATAAATAAATTTATAACTGACCTGTTTTCTCTGTGTTTGGGAGTACGCCGTTTTGTGACGACATCATTGATTGATTTGCGAGTTTAAAAAAAGAAGAATTGACTTAATAGGTAAGAGTTTTATATTTTTCTCATGTTATTATTTCATAAGAATTGAAATGGAACTTTGAATTGGAAGGAGGGAATCTACGGTGGCCATCCGTTCCGATTTTTGAGGCCGTGTCCCAAATTTTTTTAGAGAAGGCCATTTAATCAATAATGACGTTAAAATCCAATATTATAGCCCAATTTTACTTTAGGGGCGCCCCACCCACCCACACCTCTTTTGACCCCCCACTTTTTTGGTGCACCAGCCGCCTATGACTATCCCAGTGTGGATAAATCAGCATAAATAAGAAAGAAAGCAGGAAACCGGTAAAGGCCAGATACGTTTTCATGTATGTGTCCGCGCTTAACTTTTCATGGGAAAAAATAAAAATAAACTTTTAAAAAATTAAACAAAACCGTGGTTTGAAAAGTATAAAATAATTTTCTTTTTAAAATCGGTGCCAAAATAGAAACAATATTAAACCTATTTATAAACCTTAATCAACAGTAGAACCTTAAAACTACACGTGGCTACCACGTAATCTTTCAATACGAGCTCATACAGATACTTAAGCGTTTAACCTCATCTTATACTTATATGAAAAAACAGAACAATTATGAAATTCAAGGCTCTTCGTTACAGTGCTTCCTGATATTGTTATGGGCTTCTTAAAGTGCAAATTCCATGTAATCAAAAAAGGGGGATAATAGAGGGAAAAAACAAATTAAATTTAACTATTTGCTTTAAAATATTGTCGCGTAGATAAAGTTAGCGTGGATAATGGATTGGATGCATCGAAT
This sequence comes from Araneus ventricosus, assembly GCA_013235015.1. Classification (NCBI taxonomy): domain Eukaryota; kingdom Metazoa; phylum Arthropoda; class Arachnida; order Araneae; family Araneidae; genus Araneus; species Araneus ventricosus. The sequence continues at coordinate 47,514 of BGPR01004060.1, forward strand.
GAAGACAGAGCTCGCTAACCTCAACTCGTCCTCGATCACTTATCATTTCTCTAGGGGCACCGTGCTTCAGTATGATTTCTTCAACTAGAAATTTAGCAATTTCTGTTGCTTCAGCAGTTGGCAATGCTTTAGTAACTGTGAATCTTGTCAAGTAATCAGTACAAACAATGATCCACCGGTTCCCGTTTCGTGTAATCGGAAAGCGTCCAAGAAGATCTACTCCGATTTTATTAAATGGTATATCAGGGTGTTTAACAGGATGGAGTTGTCCTGATGGAAGTTGAGGTGGAGATTTTCGTCTTTGACATTCTCTGCAATGCGACACATATCGGCGTACGCTCCCATATAATCCTGGCCAACAGTACTTCCTCCGTATTCGGTCATACGTTTTGGCAATCCGAGATGACCGGAAGTTGGAGCATCATGAAGACTTTTCAAGACATCACGGCGGAGTTGTTTCGGTACCACCAAAAGCCATTGTTGTCTCATAGGATCATAGTTTTTTTTGTACAGCACATTGTTTCTCATCTGATAACTTTGGTAACCGTCATCCCCCCCACCCCCACCGTATTCCGCGAGAGCCACGTCGACCGAGATTCGAGCCGCAGAGAAGGAGGAATTAGAAAAACGATAATCGGTGAAATTTTAAATTTTTTAATAATGGCAGAGTAAAAAGTAAGGACTTCCAAGGATTTTTTAAAAATGGGGAATAAAAATAAGGATTTGTAAGGACTAAATGTAAAAGTAAGGACTTGTAAGGACGCGTACGAACCCTGTGAAAATTGAAAAATAATAGTATTTGGCAGAAAAATTAAAGTTTTCATGTAGATTCCGGGAGACCTAAATTTTATAAGACAGATAATTTTTTTGACTGTTAATTAACATGCTAAACTTCACATTTTTATACTTAAAATAGAAAGCAATTTTATTTCATATATATATTAATTGAAAATGTACGTTTTCGACAAAAAATTTCAAACTTTAAGACTCATTCCGGGAGACCAAACTATTTTTTCAATTTGGCTAAACATGTTTTGGTAAATATGTGACCATAGTGACAACTTTTTATCGACTTAGAATTTTGAATTTCAAAAAAAAAGTTTTATGTGATACAAACCTAATAATTATAGCATCTGGTATTGTTGGAGCTCACAGTAGTCGTCACATTTCATTAAGAAGTTCATGATAAATTATGATAAAAGAAGTTTTGATAAGAAGTTAAATAAAAATAATACCAAATTACGATATTTGAATATTAAAGAATAAAATGAGCCTAAAATTCTACTCCACAATGAGGAACTTGCACGTTTTTTGTTTATATTTTTATAATATAGAAAATGAAAAAATATGATGGGTAGTATCCTTCTTTTATACTTTTATAGCCCGAAAAGGTAAAATAAAACAATTTCAAGTGCGCACTATTTACTTCATCTCAAAAACGCTAGTTTTCCTACGCCGCCACTTGTGATGTCAAAGTTCACCATGACGGTTTGTTTACTTTGATGGCGCCGTTAAATAGCTAGCGGCATATGTTTCTTGTTGATCTAAAAAGGATTTTTATAAAACAGAATAAGACTTCGAAATGTTTTTTGTTTAGTATGTATGTTTTCCTGAGTGTTTTGATATATATTTTTTGTAAATAGCACCGTTAGTTCATTTTTTATGAATCACTTTGTCTTCAGCAATCAGTTTGTTTACATTCGTCAACTGGCATTTCGTCAGATTGAATACGTCTGCCATTTCGTTAATTTTAACTGTATTCAATTAATTTCACCTGCATACGATGTTGCTCATGTGTTTAATTAGTGGGAGAGTGGTTTTTCCCGTCCGAATATCATTTTTCATGTATTTTGTGACTTTCCCAAAATATGATGCAATCGGCTATAACCCTTTGGTCAATAGCTTTTTTCGAGTGCGGAAATTCTTCCCAACTGTTTAAACATAATTATTATTATTCTCTATCTCCTCCTGAGTGCTTCAACACATCAATTTGGACAATTTATTAAATTTGCAATTTGGACAATTAGTTCATTTTTTATGAATCATTTTCTGTTTTGGAAATCGTTTGTTTCCGTTTGACATCCTTCACTTTGTCAGATTAAACACGTCTGGCATTTAGCTAATTTCAACTGTATCAGATTATTTTCACTCCTAATGTATTTATTTAGTGGGAGAGTGGTTTTGTCCGCCCAAATTCAATTTCTGGCAATTTTAGAGCCTTTCCAAAAAATGATGCAATCAGACTGTAACCCTTTCGTTACTAGCTTGCAGTAAATTTTTTGAACCTCTCCCATTTCTTTAATTTTTTTTTATTTTTTAATGATTTTTGCAGCATAAGTTGTCTTTGATGCCTGTTTATTGTGGGGGAGTGGTGTTTTCTGCCTAAATTGTATTTTTCTTGTACTTGGCTCCTACCCCCCCTTTTTTTTCGGTATCGTCTCATCTCTCGCATTTCCTTAATTTCTGATGTTTTTCGATGATTTCTTTTGCAAACATTGTTTTTTTTTGCTCTTCCTTCGTGTGTGTGTGGTCATACTTGCAGAAATAAATTTTTGTTTTAATTCCTCATATTTCCGCTCGTATGAAATCCGCGTTTTTTCCTAAAAACGAAAGCATAGTCATGCTGTCAATTTTCGGCAAATTGTCCGACTGTCCTTTGGTAAATTCAGGTATTACGGACATTATTCGTAAAAATGAATAAACATTTAGAAATAAATCAGTGAGAATGAGAGGATGAATTATTATAAAGATCGGAGTTGAAATAAATTTGAATGTCAATAGAATACGAACGCCACTAGACAAACGTAAACATTACAGCGTTGTGAGTAATGACGTCAAACCAATCACGTAGCGTTTTGAGGTCATGTGTTTTTGCCGTACTTTTCGGTAATTTAAAACTTAAATTTTAATTAATTAAGTCCATTTTATGGGTTTTAATTATCGTTTTCGAACATTTTGATGATCAATCTGTTGATAAAACACAGAAATTAGCATTTTCCTCACGGGTGCAAGTTCCTCATTGGCATTCTTTCACCTCAATTTAGCATTCTAATTATGTCTGTTTTCTATGATAAAAAAACAACATTTCAAACTATTTAAAGTTCCTTTCTTATTTAATGCTGCATTTTTTTTTGTCTCATTAAGAAAGTTTTTGATAGTCAGATCAATTATAATTCAGAATCTTGTTTTGTATTATTTAATTTGCTGAGAATCAAGCTCTAGAAATTTACAGTAGGAATCCTATTTAAGTACAATGGCTTTCATTAAACTAATGTCAGTAGTGTTTTGAGTGACGATATTTGGCAACCCAACGATTTGAGCTCATAATTCAGTATTTAGTAAAATGGGCTGTGAGGTAGCTCGGGTAAAGAGAGCGTGAAAAAGAGAAGTTAAGTGCATTTTTGAACTTTTCTTTCATATATAAACAACCTCGCTGCCAGCTCTATCGCGAGCTAATGAGTTGAATTTCACACCTTCATTTATGTCGGGTGGACAGATAGTCCAGTAAAATGGTACATTTTGGTATGCAAAAGGTCGGGTAGTTGGTCGGGGTTTTGATTTTTGGATATGTTGTTAGTGTTGGGCGCGTGTCGTAAAATCCAAGTTTTCGACCTCGTCGCGCCAAGGCTCGACACTTGAACAAAACATCAAAATTTTGGATCTTTTCTAAATTTTTTCACAATATCTCCAGAACGGTTGGTTTTACAGAAAATATTATCCTTCACAAATTTAAAGTAGAGTAAATTTGTCACAGTTTGAGTTCAAAATCAGCTCTGTAACTTAAATAGTGACCGAGACACAGGCTTCCAAAAAATCACGATTTTCTCAAAAATTTATGAAAATTGATATTTTTCTTCAATTTTTGTTGAATATGTCCTAAACTAATATAAGTTGTTTAGAGCAAACGTCATATGGATCAATTTTACAGGCGAGTAAATTTGCTATAAATAAAGCACTATAGGATTTTTCTACGACTTATATTTCAGGATATGCAGTTGTTCAACGAAAGAACGGTTTAGAAACTTTTGACATCATAAAACAATTAAATAGTCTCAAAAAATATGTACTAAGTTTATACAACAAAAGTTAAAACTTGGACAATAGTTGTTAGGCATAAACCATATAATATATGTTATTTAAAGTTTTTGCCTTTTTGACGAGCCATGACGGAAATCTTCAAGCTCTGTCTGCTGCTCCTTGTCCTCTTCATCCAGCTGTAGATATAAATCTTCTATTTCTTCGTATGTAAAGTTATTTATTGACGATGGCGTGTCGTCTTCATCTTCAATGCTGTCCTCAAGTAGATTGATGTCTGACACGTTCTCGGAAGCTTCTCCCAGAGAACAAGTGCACATGGAAGAACATATAAGACTTGCTTTCCGGCAACCACAAGCATTCTTGTACCCTTTCTTGCAGTTGCAAGGTATAATTTTCAAGAGGGATTCAGGAGCTGCATCCCTTTCCATTTTGCGTGGGGAGAGGCCGAATCGGGTAGGTACCCAGCCCCACTCAAGAGGATTTTTCTCATGTCCTAACTACTTCTGTATCTGGAAATCGTGCTGCATCCACGGTTGGGGGTAAACGTGATAGAGCGGACCTTCCTTTATTTGCTGTTAGGGTAAATAGCGTGTAGTGCAAGTGTTTGAGATCACATGCAGAGGTTCTGGGGTTACCTCCATATAAATGAATCAGAAAAGTTTCGCCTGCCTTAGCCACTTGGTCAATGGTAGATTCAGAGTTGAAAAATACTTGTATTTTTTCTTCCAGGTGTCGGTTTTTTTCCTGAAAGAGAGCAAAATTTTGTTTTCCCATGGCCGAATAGTGAACTTGTAGTATCACACCCACTGAAAGCGTGAATGAACAAAATCATTCTGCTGAATTTGTATTTAAATGACGTTGTGGAGTATAACACACACACATCAGGCGTCCTCCCTTTTCCACATTTTCGGAAGTACAAGTTCTCTTTCATTGGAGCTAACCCCGTTAGAAGGACTAAAAAGTCAACGTTTTCACCAACCACGAAAATATTGTCACACTGAGATTTAACAGAAACAGCAGTTTCAACAATTAGTACGTCTGCGTTCTCTACTGCCTGTTTAACTGTTACATTTGCTTTTTGTAGAAACTTTTTCAAAAGGTCAATGAAACGCACCTTGTTAAAAATTGTTCTTGAGAAATTTCTGGACACGTGGCTTCATTGAAGATTATCTCATGTGATGAATGTAAGTTTGCTCGTCGAATTCGTTCTGCACTTTTGGTGCTCTTTCCATTCACATCAGAAGGATATCCATCAAACACTACGGCTACGTTCGATCCATAAAGTGTTTGTAAGTATCTCAGATAACTCTTAGCAATGTCCCCGAAATTCATGTTCCGATGCCAAACAACTTTGTGAAGTAAGTGGCCTCCATCCACCACTACAAAATTATTTTTACCTTGGACAGCATCAATTTTGGTTGGTGTGAAGGCTGAAAACAGGGACGATTTAGTTCCCTTTCGCATTCCCTCTTCATTAAACAGTGACAAAGGGAAAGGTGACATTTCAAATGTGAAAAACATTTTCAAGTCTTCATCTGACTGTTTGGCGACACAAATTCTGTGGAAGAGGGTTAGTGGGTCCACAGTAATTTTTTCTTTCCCAATTTTAGCACTGTTGTTAACAGAAGCAAGTGTAATGACTTTATTATGAAGTTATGACGCTTGAATTTAATGTTTCCGAAGTTGCCACCAACAATTCTGGAGATTCCCTCGCAACCAAGTTAGTGAGACAAGTGGCAGTTAACATCCGCCGTTCCTACTACACCACTGCTTATTGACATCAGCCCATCATTTATGGGGAATGGTATGTGTTGAATAAACCACCTTATATTAGTTTAGGACATATTCAACAAAAATTGACGAAAAATAACAATTTTCATAAACTTTTGAGAAAATAGTGATTTTTTGTAAGCTTGTGTCTCGGTCACTATTTAAGTTACAGAGCTGATTTTGGGCTCAAACTGTGACAAATTTATTCTACTTTAAATTTGTGAAGGATATTTTCTGTAAAACCAACCGTTCTGGAGATATTGTGAAACAATTTAGAAAAGATCCAAAATTTTGATGTTTTGTTCAAGTGGCGCGCCTTGGCGCAACGAGGTCGAAAACTTGGATTTTGCGACACGCGCCCAACACTAACAACATATCCAAAAATCAAAACTACCCGACCTTTTGCACAGCAAACCCCTTTTTTCTGACGGATTTACTGGACTAAGGTAGCATTGTTCCAATATAAAAGCACTACTGACAATTGGTGTCACAGCCTTATTAGAAGAGAAAGTATATTGGATCAGAAGTCGCTAGATTGAGAAGCTTACTGATTATTCTGCCAAAGATAGTTGAACCTCTTCATGCCTTAACTGAATTTATCAAAGTAAGCATATAGATGACTTGGAAGAAAGTATAATGTAAGCAACTTTTTTACGCATTGTTGAACACCTCAGAATAAATTGCCAGATTTTATTGCTACTAAATACAAAATCTTAAGCCTTTCTCTCCCAATTAGTTGATAAATTGCTGGTTGAACACCAATGAATATGTGCAAATCAGAATATTGGCTTACCATTTTCCATCACATCAAGATTGAAAAGATAAATACCTAAAATTGATCATCCTTGTTTACATGAGAACATATTCCATTGAAAGGCCTACTGACCCTTTGAAAGACCCAAGAAAAGAAGGCAGACAAAACTTACTTGTTTCTTCTGTAGGGTCCATTTATGTTTAGAATGCAATTACTTACTCGGTTTCATATTTTTATTCTTTAATATATGTACATAAACACAAGTTTATTTTGACACAAAAGGCAATTGCCTCTAAACTGTAGTTTTTAATATTCTATGAATAATTTGTAAATTAATTACATTTTAATTGAAGTATCTTTATTCCCCTTATTTCTGACATTTGTCTAATAATATTTTTGCAGAATTGTAGCAATATAAATACACACCAATAAAAACGTATTTTAGGTATTTAATTATAAAGATTTAGACCTTGTAGATAATGAAACCAGCATGCCATCTGAGAGATCACCACACAAAACAGAGTGTTAAGTAAAGAAAGATACAATTTTATTTTAGAATATCAGCACACGGACTTGTATATCTTAGTTGAGGCACATTTTTTTTTAACCCACTGAAACTATGCAAGTCAAGTTTAGTATTTTGATTAAAATAGTTACAAATTTCTGTAACTCTCGGGACAAAAGGTTCTTCCTCAGGGCAATTGTTATGCCATTAAATTGGAAAAGAGTTCAAGGGCCTTTTCTACTTCATTTCTCATAAATAAAGTATATATTTTCGATAAACTTGTGTCTATTGATACTATTTTTGAGCTTTAAAACACTATTTCTGAATCAGCAAGCCTTTGGCTATATTGGAGACAAAACCATTATACTAAAATCAAATGTAAATAACCAATTATTTTTCCTACTATAGATGTTGTGCTTTGTACAATGCATAGATAATTTTATGAGGCTTAATATCAAATATAATTCTAGCTTCACTGTTCAAAAAGAATTACAATAATTTTATAACAACCTGTATATAAATGGGAGGGGGGAAATCCCAACAGATTCAACTAATTAAGAGTAAAGCACAAAAAATACACATATAACAAAGAAGTGAATGTAAAGGGAAAAATATTTTATTAATGTATATAGTTATACACAATTCATTCAAGTAAATATAGTAGCATACATAGTAATTCAAAATTGGAGTAAATTATAAATTAATGATAAAGCATAAAATTAAGAGTAAAGCTCAAAATATAAACATGAAACAAAGAAGCAAAAGTAAAGGAAAAATATTTCATTAAATATATTTAACAATACGCAATTCTTTAATGTGCATATAGTAGCACAGACAGTAACTAAAAGCAAAAATACACAAAAACCGCTAAGCCCCACGCAGTAAAATAGTTTTAAAAATCACAACATAAAATATTTTATAAAGAAAAGAAAGATATTTAACCATGTTTACACATATAAAAATCTAACATTAAAAATCAGATACTGATACATATTTTAATTAGTTTGAAACATCTCCTTGAAATCAAAGACATAACAAAAACTCCACAATTCATAATCAAATATAAAAATAATGACCACAAAAATTCTGAAACAATTGGAGAAAAGAATAATCCGATATATGAGAATGTTCCAAAAAGTATGCGTTCTGCAACCTCTCATAAAGTTTTAATATTAAAAAGTGATCATACGATATTTTAATGGTTTGAAATATCTCTAAAATCAAAGACATAGCAAAAGCACAATTCATAATCAGATATAAAAATAATGAAAAAAAAAAAAAAACCCTGAAACAATTGGAGAGAAAAGAATCCAATATCACATCAGAATGTTCTAAAAGTATACGTTTTGCAACCACTCATAAAAATTTAATATTAAAAAATGATCATAATACTTTAAAGGTTTGGAAGACAGAAATGACGAGAAAATAATAGGAACTTAAGATAAAGCATGAATAAAAATCTTCCAACAACTTAATGAAACACGAACTGGAGGATCCTTTTTTTGCATAGTTATTTCATTGTGAATCACTAATGGATATATCAGCTGAAAAATAATCAGATAGAATATCCATAATCAGAGTGGCTCGTGGTTTTTGCCACTCCTCACAACTTTTCAAATGTCTTTTCAAGTCTTTATAAAGAGTTACCAAAAACCGGTCACATTCTTCATCAACATTACTCCCGTCTAAACAGGCAAGTAATGCATATAACCACATGCATATAACATTTTTCAGGCCCTTTATCAAAAGCCACTGATGAAGATAATGGAGTAATAATTTCACTTTGTCTTGATGAAGGTGAAGAACAATACTTAATAATGGAAACCTTCGGTACGGTAACTTCCTGTAATATACAGTTCTTTCCCCTTCTGTTCTTTCGCCATAGATTTCTTGGCAAATCTTCGAGCCAAGACAAAAGGCGCACCACTCCATGTCGTTCTTGCCAGGAAGCCAAATCTCTTTTGGAAACTGTTCCGTCAATGTACTTCTACGCAATTTAATTACTTCTGCATTCCTCCTAAATAATGCAGCATTTGATAGCACCTCCGAATCACTGCTAGAAGTAGATGACGAATCACTTGAAGGCGATGGCAGTTTTCTCGCACACCCATAATGATGATGGTGATGATGTTTTTTATGAAGTTTGCAATACATTTCTATCTGAAAAATAAAATAAACTTTATAAATAAGTATTACAAGTTGGAATTATATTAGAGTAGCTGATAACCCAATGTTGCTTGGGATCCCGCCCGACAAATATTGTCAATAACTTTCCCCAAGAAAAGGAAACCGCCTTTGAATATTTTCTTGTTGAATTAAAACTTTCAAATCTAACCTTTTTATTACTTTATAACAGTATGGTTTAAATGAAAATATGAGAAGTTTGGAAGAAGAACAGTAAACCATATAATAACAAATAATACATCTTTACAATGAACAATTCGGTTCAGAATTTTCCCGGCATTGCCAATAATATATTTTGAACAAATAGAATGCTAATAAAAATAAATGTTGCAAAATAAAACATCAAAAGACAAAAAAAAACAGATTTTTTTATCTCCAATGTTTATAAATTAAAACATCGAAGCATAATATTTCGTCACTCACTACCCGAAACATTCACAAAAGGAAAAATAATTTTTTTTTTATTCCAACCAACTTTCTTATTTTTGCTCAAAAAGAATAATATAGAAAGAGAAAAATAAATAATCCAAGAACTAATAAATTAAAACATGACTTTTCCTCTTCCGCCTATGTGAATAATAATGGAGAAAAAGAAAATTTGCAAAAATAAGCAAAAAAACTCCCGAATTTATCACTTAAGATAAAAATCTAAGTCAAACTTTTAAATAATTTTTATGGAGTTAACTCCTTCTTGTGCTAATCTATCATTGTGCCAAATTTGGTCACGATGAGTCAAATGGCCTGGCGTGCATAGAGTAGAAAAAAATTAACACATGCTAAAAATTTGCTCTTTTATATATAGAGAGAGTCTTTTATATATAGACCCGCGACTTCGTGCGCGAAGAATTTGAAATGTTACTTTTTTAAATTCACGAATGTAAATGTTTCATTATATGTAGAAAGGAGAAATTAAAAGTTCTGATGGTTGGCAATACATAATTGGACGACTAACAGGAGTGTACTGTACATGCGTCTGCTGTTACAGTTAGGCAAATTGTTTATATATAACACACTTTTGTATACAATGTTCTTTGCACCGATGTTGAGGTTTAGTGGGCTGGACACACGCGAACATCCACATACAGTTATCAACGGAAAAAATATGGTTTTTCCAAATGTACGCCTGGCCCTTTGAGTGACTGACCTTGAGCCTGGCAAATGCTAATTTTAAAGGAAAAAGTTAACTTTTGAACTGGGATGTTAAATCCTTCGGTATTATCGGAATGCCTAGCATTTAGCATTCTCACCTCTCGCTATGCCAGTCATATCAGTAGCTAGCACGACTTATGGTCCCAAGTGTGTAATTTGAAACTGTGTGCCATTGCGCAGTCTTGGTACATCGAGGCAGTGACGAAACAAGGGGGGGGGGGCACCCGGGGCAGTTGCCCCGGGGCCCCCCCGGGGGGGGGGCGCCAGCCCAGGGGAGGTGAAAAATTTAGGAGAAAAATAAAAAAATAGCATAAAAAATAATATGTATGTTTTACTTTTTATTTTCTGTTTAAACAGGGTGCGTAGCGTCATGAAAAGTGCTTAAATTTGAAAACCATTTTTAAGCACCTTAAAGGTGATTAATTTTCAAAAAAAGTTCCTTAAAAAGGGCTTAATTTTCTCAAGAAGTGCAAAGTAAACGTTCTTCTTTTTTGTTCCCCCAGACATTGAATACGATAAATCGAAAGCATAGTCTTAAAGTTTTGTTCACCGGATGTATGAAGAAAAGAATACCGGATGTATCAAGAAAGAAAACCGACGAAAGGGGGAAAATTCGGAGAAGGAATCCTGATATATATACATATATACCCCCATCACTCCTTTACTGATTAAAATCGTCCTAAAGGGGCACTCTTCGGATATTGAAACGGACGGTAGAAGATAATTCCGTAAGGTAACCTCACTCTGCTGCTCAACGAAAGATGTCCAGAAAATTGTCGGGCGCTGAAAACCGTAAAAAAGCTAGAGAGAAAAAAAACAAAGTCATCTGTCCTCCTCATTTTTGTCATCGTGGCTAAAAGAAAATATCAATGAAGGTAAGTGGTATTAATATGCTCGTTTTCTTTGTTAAGTATCAGTTTTTCAAAACTATCACTGGACAAGTGGTTGTCCTTTCGAATTTTGTATACATTAGACACACATTAAAGCAGTGGTTCTCAAAAGGTGCGCCCTAGAAGATTTTCGGGTGAGCCCTGTGGTATTCCAGAGAAATATTGTCCAGATATAAAAACAAATATATTTACTATTTTTGTTATCAGTTTTCCTTTCGAATACATTTTTTAATGCTAAACCCTAACCTTTTTGGTTGCGCCCCCCCCCCCCTATGATTAAACACGAGGAATTTTCTCTTGAAACCTTTTTGGTTTTCCATTACAGAAGAATATGTGTCAATATCTAAAAAAGCTTTAAACTTTTTACTGCAATTTTCAACAACATATTTATGTAAATTAGGATTTTTCCCCTCACCAATATTATGTGTAAAAAGAGAGGAAATCTTCAATGCATTGATGTGGAAATGAGTGTGCATTCCAAATATATGTCCAAACATCGAATAAATCGCTAGGACACATCAGGCTGGTGTTTCTCATAAACACAAGAATGAATAAACTTAAGGCGTGTTTCATTTTATCTTTTTTAATCGCTTTATTTTTTGTTATATTTGACTTAATTATTATAACATATTTCGCCGAAATTTGTATATAGCGCGCCTATAATTATTTGTAGGATTTTAAATGCGCCCCGACTTAAAAAAAGTTTGACAACCACTGCATTAAAGAGACATTTACTATTGATAATATTTCATACAGTTATCGTTTTTACAATGTATTTGATTCTAATATTACATTGAAATTTATGTTCCATGCGACAAATAAAATTTTGATATACACGTTTAACTAATCGACTTATTTAATTTTTCTTCTACCTGTCCTGGTAGTGTTTGTGTCCATCGTAATGCCACATATATAAGCGTTAAATTTAATAATGCTGTAAGTAAATACGACCTTTATATCGAATTAAACGAGCATATCCTTAATTTTTCGAGATTAGGGTTTATTATGTTTTAGGGCTGATTTTGTATGCATTTTATTTCAGATGAGAGCAACAATGAACCTGCTGGTGAATCCGCCGCAAGTTTATCTGCTTCAGAAGAACCTACAGTATCAGGGACTACAGAGGAACTCTTGAGCTGTGAAATCCCTGTAAACTGCAGTGAGGGTGAGTCAGTATTATTTGATTTAAATTTAAACGTTGACGATCCAAGGACATGGCCAGAAAACTTAACTGATACGCAAAGGTGTTTTATAGTATCAAAATTGATGAATAAATTAGTAAATGAGCCTGACCTAAGTAATACTTACAGAGATGGAAACTATCAAATGACTGGTTTTACAAAGTTTTACCAAACGGTGAAAAAATTAATCGATTGTGGTTAATGTTAGGAAAAGCTATGAACTCACTGTATTGTTTACCATGCAAATTATTTGCTCATACTCAGTCGGAATCGAAATCATCCTTGGTTCGAAGAGAAGATTTTACTAACTGGAAAAAAGTTGGAGAAAGATTATCAGAACATGAAAATTCGTTAAACCACAAGAACTGTTTTTGTTCTTGGAAAAATCTAGAAGCATCCTTGGGAAAAAGAGGAATCGACAAAGATCTGCAGGATGAAATAGAAAAGGAGGAGAGTCACTGGAAGGCCGTTCTACATTCGGTTGTCGATGTAATATTACATTTGGCCAAGCAAGGAAGTCCTCTTCGAGGTTCAAACGAAACACTGGAATTTTCAGATCCAAGAAGTGGTAAATTTTTGAATACCATAGAACTTGTATCTCATTATCACCCTCCACTTCGGGAACATATCCTTCGCCATAGAAAGGGTCAAGTTACATATTTTTCATCTAAAATTCAAAATGAATTTCTGGAGATAATTTCTAACAAAATAAGAGAACAAATCATGGAAGAGGTAAAGGAAGCCAAGTACTATGCTGTTATGTTTGATTGTACACCTGACGTCAGCCACCTTGAACAAATGTCCCAGGTTTTGAGGTACGTGCGAGTGGTTGAAAATTTTCCTGAAATTACTGAAAGGTTCATAGACTTTTTTACCGTGAGTGACAAAACTGGCATCGCACTCTCGGAGGAAATTTTGAAGAAAATTGAACAAGAAGGATTAGACATTAAGAACTGCCGAGGGCAATCATACGATAACGGCGCAAATATGGCTGGTAAATATCAGGGAGTACAGGCACGTATTTCAGAAAGTAACCCTTTGGCCAAATTTGTACCGTGCGCTGCTCATACACTGATTTTGGTGGGAGTAAATGCTGCTACAGCAGTACATGAAGTGGCAGGTTACTTCGGAACTGTTAATTGCCTTTACACATATTTTAGCGCTTCTACTAACAGATGGGAGGTTTTATTAAAGTATTCACCACTGGCACTAAGAAAAGAAAGTGACACTCGATGGTCATCTCGTAGAGAAGCTGTAACTGTTGTCCACAAACACTTGGATAAGATTGTAGAGGCTTTGAATCACCTGGCATTAGATGCAGTATCAAGCCCTGAAACGAAGTCTGGAGCTGTTTCACTTTTGAAAAGTATTCAGACCTTTGAATTTGTAGCTTTTACTTGCTTCTGGCAAAAAACATTAAAAAAAATAGACATCGTCAGTAAAATGCTTCAAAAAGAGGACATAGCCATTGATGTTGCCTGCAACCTCTTAAAAGGACTGACTGCACAAATAAAAGATTGTAGAGATACAATTGGGAATGAAGTCCTTGAAGAAGCAAAACAATCTTGTCTTGCTCTTAATGTAGACCCGTCTTTTAAGGAATAGGAAGAAGAAAAGATTTTTTGACGAAAAATGTGAAGATGAAAGCTCTGAAATTTCTCAACATAAAAAATTCAAACTTGCCTTACTGCAAGTGAATGATAGAATAGAAGCTGAGTTAGAGAGACGATTCCAATCAATGCAAAAGGTGAACGAAATGTTCGGATTCTTGTCTCCCAAACAACTGACCACTCTTGATAACAAAACTTTAAGAGAGAAAGCTACTACTTTGGCAAATTTGTACCGAGACGATCTGGACAAGGATGAACTATCTGTTGAAATAGAGAGTTTTAAGTATTCTGTGATAGGTAGCGACAATTTAGCTGGAAGTGAATCAAAAAAGAGTAAGCTAAATTCTACTGCCCTTGACTTTTTAAATTATTTATATACAACTGGTCTTCATGAAAACTATTCAAATTTGACCACGGCCCTAAGAATCTACTTGACTCTACCAGTTTCTGTCGCATCGAACGAGAGAAGTTTTAGTAAACTTAAAATCATTAAAAACTATTTAAGAAACTTAACCAAGCAAGACCGCCTTTCTAATCTTGCAGTGATTTATATTGAACATGAGAAGGCATCAAAGATTTCTTACGATGATGTGATAAAAACTTTTGCAGCAAAGAAGAGGAAAATTAAACTAAAATAATTTCAGTGTTTAATGGTTAACAGAATAAACTAGCCTATCCATATGAAAAATTGTTTGAAACATTAATTTTTCCAAGTGAAAAACTTAGTTAGGATACTATCATTGTTATATTATTGTATGTGTTTTTTCTAATGTTAACTATGTAAAACTTGAACTCAGCGTATTTGTACTAGGTCAAACAAAATTATTTTCTACGCATGTTTTTTTTTTCTTTATTAAATACTTGCAAACATATTAATTCGTGTTTTCCTTTTTCTATTTTTCGGCGCCAGTCCTTTTTCGGTATAAAACGGTAGATTTTAATTAAGATTTTACGCAAACTAATCTATGTGTTATTTATTGGTATTCGGGGTATGTGTAAGGGGCGCTAATCGCAGATTTTGCCCCGGGCGCAAAAATGGCTAGTTTCGTCACTGCATCGAGGTTACGTATGAATCATTCTGGCACACTGAATTTTAATCTCAGCTGGTCGGAAGGTATCCCTGACAATTCTAGGGAGTTGAAGGACTCTACAGGATATGATTTTACTTGTTATTGTCCATTACCGTATCCACAAATAGATATTTTGTAATACATCCCTCCATTTGTGAAGTATTTTTTTTTCATTTATCTGACCTAAACTTTCATTACTCAGTGCCAAAATTACCCAATCTCTATTCCCCCTATTAGCTTGTAGAGAAGGATAAACCTTGCTTATCAGTTCCTCTGTATTGTGAACAATTTTGAAAAAGTCCCAATTTAATACACTGTTTGAATCTCTATCAATTGCCAAATCTATTTGGCAACTGTATCAAGCGCCAAGTTTAAATCAGTTCTTTCTTTAGTAAACAAAACGTTGAATTCCGTGTTTTTTGGGCTTATGCAATCCTTTCTTTTTAAATCAGTTAAAAAAAGATCTTAAAGCATTAAAATTCCAAATGGAACTATTGTAATTAGCTAAATCTTCTGGTTTAGAATTTAACCGACAGTGATTATCCAAATCGTTTGGTTACAAATTTAACAGCCAAACAAATCTTGGATGTCGATAAAAAGAGAGATAAAGAATTATTTTGGCAACCTTTCCACTAAATTAAGCTATTATTTTAAGTAAACATTGAAGGATATTTTCCTTTAGTTATAATTAACTTTAGTTTTTAAATTTTAATCTAAAAACCCTTGAAACCATATATCTATCATTAGTTTTCTGCCTCGGCGCCTATTTTTCAGTTATTATTCCACAAATTAATTATTTCTTTTCTCAGTAAGATCACGTGATGCTTGACGTCAAAAATAAGTTATTTCAAATGCTTGCGCTTTTCTGAAGGATCACGTGACAGTTGATTGAAAAATAAAGTAGTAATCTTCATCGAAAATCGCTTGTTAATTATTTAATTGTTATCTGTAGTACACCAGCGAGTGACCTCCCCAAAACTTTCTCGCATACGACCAGTAATGTGGGGTGAGTAAACACCCAGTTGTTAGGTAAATATTTTTGGGGTATTTACCCAAGGCCTGGATATTTTGAAAAAAAATTATGAATGGTGATTTACAATGAAGCATATAAAATTCATATTTTCCCAAAAAACATAATATTTTGCACACACACACACAAAAAAAAAAAAAAAAAAAAAAAAAAAAGCGCATGTTCGCAATTTTTGCGCGCATTGAGGTACCACAACTTTATTTAACGTTTTCGAATACGAAATCTTACTACAGGTATCACACAAGATTTCACCATACCTCTGGTTAATCGCAGGCGTCCATCTAGAGAATGTCAGAACGAAGTTTCGCTTTGAAGATTGCCATAATTTCCGAAGCGCATGTTTGCGGTTAGCTACAATTTCCGCCAAGGTCAAACGCCAATCATACTCAATTGAGTAAAATAAGCGAAACGCTCGCCAACACATAGCCGAAACGTGCATTCTGAACTAAATATGCAATTTGAGTACCTGTTTTTTAACCGATTGAGATGAAAATTGGGCACAGATCTATTATTAATGTTAGCATCCGCGATATCAAGTTTTATTTATCTAAGTCAAAGAGCTTATGAGATACAAGTATGTGATTATACAGACCGACAGACAGTCAACCCTGTGAGGGACTTGGCCCAAAATTTTATACGGACCTACATTCATGATGATAAAACTGTGTACCAAATTTTATCCATCTAGCTCTTCAAGTTTTTGAGTTATGGTGTTCACATGACTTCCGACATACAGACTTCCCGTTGATGGATTTTGTCCAAAATTTGATAGAAACCTACAAATTATGTTTAAAGACCACATGCCAAATTTCATCCCCTTAGCTCTAATAGTTTTCCAGTTTTCGTGTTCACAGACAGACATAATTCCAAAATTGTGTTTTTCGGACTCAGGGAGGTCTAAAACGTGGAGATTCGTTAAAATCTCGAGTTCGAATTTTTTGACGATTACAATACTTTGCTCTTGCTCTTTGCTTGATTACAATACTTCTTCATATACGAGAAAGTAAAAATAATGAATTTAACATGATGTCACCTACCCTATATCTGTTCCTGGGTTTCAAGCTACAACTCTGCCAATTTTCATCCAAATCGGTTTGGAAGTTTTGCCGTGAATGCGTAACAAACAGACAGAAACACTTTCGCATTTATTATATTACTAGCTGTTACCCGCGACTTCATGCTCGAAGAATTTGAATTATTATTTTTTTTTTTAATTAGCCCTATCCAGCTCTATTATTAAGGATTGATTATATATAACTTAAAATAAGTATTACCATTACACTTTTAACCTATTAATGCCTAGTGTCCCTTTTTAGGGACACTTTTAAAAATGCACCAGAAACACGCAGGATTTTTTTTTCTACATAAGTTTTACAAAAAATATTTTTAAGTATGCGTTTTTTTTTGTTTTTTTTTAAAGCATTCAGTCGATGGCAGCACAAATCAAATGTTTGGTTGATAATGAAGCCTTTTTATTTTCAAGTGAGACTCGAGGGTAATTTTTAGCAATGTGAAGAAGAAAAGAGCAATTTGTTCAATTATTTATCAATTAATTTACTTGCAGTTAACAAATACATCAGTAGGGTCAGGTGGGGTAAAGTGGTCATACATCAAATAAAGTGCTATAACTTTGTAATAATTATTGGTATTAGGACTGTGCCGATTTTCAATGCATCGGAAAATATCGATGTTACGTAAGCATCGCCATTCCGATGTTTATATTGTCGTTTTTTTCGAAGCATCGGGAATTCCGATTTACCCGCGATTTGTACGTTTCCCGATGCATCGATGTCCACACGCGCTGAGGAAGAGCATTGTTCCCGATCGTGCATCGATAACCGCACTCGTGAGTCATTTCCCCGATCATCAGTGATTACCGTGGCGTATCTTTCCCCGTGTTTCTTCCATCGTGACTCATCAAGCAGAGACATACGTTGCGAAGTGTGGATCGTTGTGCTGGCACGATGAATCCCGATGTGACAGCGAATGAAAACGATGAAAATAACTCGTCTTGAGAATTGAAGAAGCGAAGTGTTTTGTCTGTTCAGGCATGAAAGTGCAAGCTGTTCAAAAAAGCTGAACTCTACGCAAATACAAAATTCACCACAAAATCGATATACATACAAACGTAAAGGCACAAGATGTTACTACTTAAAATACATACAGAAAAAGCAATTAAAATTAGTATATATAAAATTTTACTTGCTATTTTTTCTCTATTTGAACAGAATTTTGATTTTTAAATACCATGCAAGAGGTTCAAAGTTCCTTCTATTTTCTCAAAGTTGAACAACAACAGATAGTATCATAACAAAATTGCATACTTTTTAAAAATGAAGCAGCTTATTTAAGGGAGGAAAAAAAATGACAAAAGTGCCTAAGAATATATATTATCATATGCAGTAGAAGATCTTTGTAACGCATAACTTGAAACCAGAGGTTGTGTGGTTTATAGATTTTTGTATAATACAGATCATTTTGCATATCTCTAAAATTACCTTAGTAAACTTTGCCAATTATGCTCGTAACAAATCATTAGATTACAATTTAAAATACAAATGATTTTGCCTCACAAAGATATACAATTTAATTATATTTAATTTTCACAGAAATTAATATTTCAATAAATTAGCAACAAGTACATTAACACTACAGTTAAAATTGTTCTCTATTTGTTGAACTCTGAAAATAATCAAAAGAACTTAACATATTATACAATTTTATGTTTTGAGAATTAAGAAATATTGTGCATTGAATAAATTCCTTTAGATACTGAAATTTTTTTGGTGCTGCTTCAACATCTATTCTAGAACAGCTGTTGTATTCTGTATTTAAAATATAGGAAATGATTTCTTCATCTCATGTATGTTAATAATTTTAGGTTTATGATCTGTTGTTAAAAATTCCAACATACAATCTTCATGCATGTATACTAACTTATTTTGAATAATGTTTGAATTCAGCAACTTAAAGATTGTTTAATAATTGCAATACTTTCTTTAAAAAGCATTAAATTAAGGACATAAATATGAAATAATCTCTCAAGCTTAGAATGCTTGGTTATAAATGGTATCAGAGTAAAGCTGGCAATTTACAGTTCCATTTATTTCGATCTTCTTGATCGAATCTCCTTTTACTGCTATCTCTTCCACGTTCGTATTGTTACCTTTCGCCGGCAGTTTAATTTTCATAGATTTATTCAACCACTCGAATTTAAATTTATTTTTTTCGTTCGCATCTAGGGAACGAACTTTATGTTCATCATTTAAGTTAATCTCCATTTTGATTCTCGGTCACACTCACAAACGCTGATCTTTAAAATTGACGAACGTAACACTAAACATACAGCATCACACGGGCCATCCGCCAAACACAAGACAAATGATAGTAGTAGTAGAAGTTCTTTGCATAACAACCGTTAGCATTCAACCCGTGATTCAACATCGGCGATAGCAGCTCACTGACGTACGATTTCAACAAGGCGTGGCCTACTCGTAGAGCGTCGTAATTCGGCTATACGGGAGAAGTTCCGCCTTCCTCCATTACGCTGTGTGCCAATCACTTGAGGTGATAGATACGGCGCGTAAACCCCAGAGAATGGATCTCTGTTTACTTTGTGACGGAGAGAAAATGGCGTTCTTTTCGGATTCAGACATAACTTCCACCCCACCCCCCACATTTTCGGTCACGATTTCTCGACGGTTTTGCATCGATCTCAGAAACAGCCTGAAAGACATTCAAAAAAGCGGATTTCCGCTTAAAAGCGGAAGTCTTTCATGCCTGTCTGTTGTAGAATATCTCTGTCATCGGAACGTGCATTACTTCGTGTGGCCTCGTGCTTTCTTCTAATCGTGTAAATTCTTTGATGTTGTTTTAAGTACACGGGTATAATTATCAATTTTTTGCCGTTCATCGTTTGTTTGGTTGAAGAGAAGACCGTATTAACTGTTTCTAATGCACGATTTATTATTGATAACTAGACAGATTTATAGCATTTTTTTACAGTTTATTTGTTAGGTAACTATGGATTGAGTTTATTATAAGCATATAAATGCCTTAATCAACCACTCAAAAGTGTAAAAATGCAAAATTAGGCAATAGTAAGTGCGAAACATCGATGTATCGAAATATCGTGATGTTAGAGTGGCGATACATAGTGATGCTAAAACTTTAACATCGCCCAGTCCTAATTGGTATGAATGTAATTTTTTTTTAATTTTACCTTTGAATAGTTAAGAACAAAGCTTAACATTCAAAATTATACTAATTGCAACACTTTAGGACAAAACACCCATTTTGTTTGTTTATGTAGCAGTTTGAAGTTGGAATACCTAATTTAACTTCTCTCCTACATTGTTTAAGTTTTCATTAGATTGACTCTGCAGAAAGCTTCATATAGATCTTAAGAATACTTCCTCATTAACAGATAAGCTGAATTAATTAGATAATATTTTATAGAAATATAAGTAAGATCGGGTAAAGTGGTTATAGGGATAGGCTTAACATGCATCACTGTTTTAAAATTTCTTAAGCATAATTTATTAAACAGATGTTAGTTAAATATTAATTCAAGATATACAGCGAAACCTTTTCGAACGGCCACCCCTCTTAACGGCCAATTTTTCGGCCCATAGACCTAATGTTAAAATAACCCCTAGCAAAGGCCACCCAACCTCTCTGAATGGCCGCCGGGTGGGTTCGCCCATCCCATTTAACAAACGCATCGGTTAGAGATTTACTTTTTAAACTGAAAAACGAACTTGGAAAAAATGTTTTTTTTTTCCCCCGAGAAGGGTAAAAACTAAAAACAGTCACAAATTGTATCCTTTTTTCAAAAAATGTAAAAAATTATTAAATAAAGTACTATTTTCTCCTTAGATAAGTCTCAAACTTCATTTTAAATAAGAAATATGTGTCAGACTTTTTTATATTATGTATTATAGCAATTATCTTGTAATTATAACAAAAACCCTTTAGAGCGGCCACCCCCTCAGAGAGGTTTCACTGTATTACAGATAATTAAAAATATGAAACTGGGGAACCCCAATTTTTGTAACAAAATCATCACATAATGCATAATAGAAATCAGCCAATTACAAAAAAGGATGTGCTTTTTACTGCATTAGCAAATGATTTCATGCTACCATTTATTTTTTACAAAGGAGTTCATTTATATGAGCAATAGACTAATGCCATTGTTATACAGGGAAAATTAATGTTTCTGTCTAATCTTTACAAGAATAGTTGACCATGACTGTCATAAACCCCTACTTTTGCTCAAGATTTTTTTTTAAGAGGGAGGGGATATTTTTTTAAAAAAGATATACATAAGTGCATGCAGAATTACTATTGTTATCAGGAAGATCCAGTGTCAAAGTATTGGACAACATTAGATGAGATGGGGAGGGTCACATCACAGGAAAAGAGGGAAAAACAACAAATGTGAAAGTATACTGACTGTAAAGAGAAATATTTGATGTTTTGCACAAAATGCAATATATGCTTTGAACAAAGAGTGACGCACACTGAATTTTGGGAGCCCACTGCATGATAAACTTTCCCCCCTTTTATTCATTCTCGGACAAACATTGTTATGCCGGCATGTAACCCCACCTTCTCAATGTAGAGCCCTCAAATGGCCAATTGTAAGAATTCTTCAGTTTCAAGCAGGAACTCATGTAATCAGCTTCACCAATGTACGAACACCAGCTTTCCTTCAGCTGAGAAAAATAAAAAAAATTTGAAATTGTTATCAACAAAGGTCCGTCTTCCTATCATTCAATCCTCTCCAAACATGGTCAACTGCTGTTTTTACAAGGCACTTGGAAAAACAGCTGACCTGTTAAAAAAACGTTTAGCATATAAATATTTGTTGCAGAGTTCACAAATAGAAATTTTCCAAGATGCACATTGTTAACTTTTAGGCTAATGTCTCTAGTCTGTACAAATTTATCATTCATTTCATGTTTGCTCTGACAAATGATGGAATATTTTCATTTGCAACTTAATAATACTGATAATTTTATCACTAAACCAGTAGGACTTTCTCCCCTTGATTTTTTCATATAATTATACAATACAGGGTATTTTATATTTAGGTTCATAACATAGTGAAAAGAATTGAGTATGAATTTTGACTTCTTGCCACTGATGGATTTCAACCAAAATTTGATATTGATCTACAATTTTGAAGTAAAGAGCGAGCACGAGCACATACCAAACTTCATTGGCCTGGTTTATTTCATCTTGAGGATGTTTAGATGGCCAAAAATTTTCCCAAAGTGGTTTTTCAGATTCGGAGAGGTCAAAAAGTTGAAGATTCATCAAAACCTTAGGTAAAATTTTTTGAAAATCATAATACTCTCTACTATAAGAGAGAGAGAGAGAAAAAAGGGGTGGGGGGTCCTAAGAAAATTATTATACAAGTCAAAACTCTACCTAGTATATTTTGCCAGAGGGGTTATTTTTTCCCACTTCGAGACACCTTTTCCCAAGAATATTCACCAAAATTTGAATCATTAGAACTGCACCCTCTTTGATTTTTATTTTGAGTTAACTGTCAGAACTACACTACTTTTCTACAAAATTCCTAAAAGCAACATTCATGATTATAAATGTGTCTTATTTGCTGTTCTCTAAAGTTAAGTTTAATAAGAAATCCAAAAATTTACACACAGTTATTAATCTGTGCATTAATTTACTGATCCCCAACACAAACACATTTGGCATTTAAAAACGAAGATTTTAGAGAAGATGCAAACATTTAGTACATATACCAACAATTTAAAAAAAAAATTAGGTATAAGCTAAAAATTTATTAACAATTAAGACTGATATTTTTCTTCAATTTTTCACCTTTTAAGAACAGTTATTTTATGCAGAAAGCAAAAGAGATGGAAATATATGGTTGAAATTGAAACCTGTGACAATTTTTGTAACTTTTTATCATTTAAGTGACTGGCAGACACATCTTGTTCAATTATTTGCCTCTCAAAATACTGAATTTGCTTATCATTTTTGAAATTCGGTATGAGATATAGGAGGAAAATAAACACCAACTTACCAAATCTATGAAATTTCTTGAAAGAAAAAGATAACTGTTGCTATCCCAATATGCTTCTGTTCTATATTAATTTCCCTGAAATGAAGCAAATGGGAAAGAGTAAAATATCAGCACCTTTGAATAAATTTCAATTGACAGATAATTTTTAAAAATTTTATAAATAGAACACAGAAAGAACTGGTTTATTCGATACTTGTTGCTTGTTCTATTGAGAAAATTGAGCTGTTAAAAGTTTAGGATCAGAAGGGCAAAATTACCCTTCTGATCCTAAACCTTTGTTCAAATGTGAACTTGACCTTTGTTTCAAATAACCAATACTATTTTCAACTTAAATAACTTTTTAAACTTTCAAATTTGACTATATAGGATAGTTACAATTGTTACATTTAACAGTTCCTAAGGTTAATTTTAAAAAAAATAAACTTTTTGAGATTGGTCAATGGCAGTTTTGATCCCTATGCCATTCAAGTATTTTTTTTTAATTAGAAAAAAACTATTGGAAAATTAAAAAAGATTTCAGAAAACTTTTAGTAGTTCATGCACTTGATTCATGGGTCGAGACCCACTTTTTGAATAAACTGTGCTGAAACTAGATGACAGAATCAGATGAGAATAACAAAATTCAACCAATTCTAATGCAACTTTGATCTAAAGAAATCAAAACTTTATATTTTTCTTGCTATGAAATATAGATTTAGGAGAGACTGGGATACAGTGAACCTAGGGGCATAATGGACCACCCCATATTATTTATTTTATTTATGTTTTTGAATGTTTCATATATTGGTACATAGATGTCAGGTCTGTAGTGCTGAAAAAAATTTTAAAACCATGTGCCCAACTGACAATTAAACCATGTTATTCTTGACTGGTGATTTATAGTAGCTAAAAGTAAATATTTTCAGCTAAGCATAGAGTCAGGTGGGGTAAAGTGGTCATACATCAAATAAAATGCTATAACTTTGTAATGAATAATGGTATGAATGTAATTTTTTTGTTTTACCACTGAATAGTTAAGAACAAAGTTTAACATTCAAAATTATACTAATTGCAACACTTTAGGACAAAACAACCATTTTGTTTATGTAGCAGTTTGAAGTTGGAACACCTAATTTAACTTCTCTCCTACATTGTTTAATTAAGTTTTCATTAAATTGACTCTGCAGAAAGCTTCATATAGATCTTAAGAATACTTCCTCATTAACAGATAAGCTGAATTAATTAGATATTATTTTATAGAAATATAAGTAAGATGAGGTAAAGTGGTTATAGGGTTAGGCTTAACATGCATCACTGTTTTAAAATTTCTTAAGCATAATTTATTAAACAGATGTTAGTTAAATATTAATTTAAGATATATTACAGATTATAATT
Organism: Araneus ventricosus; assembly: GCA_013235015.1. Lineage (NCBI taxonomy): Eukaryota > Metazoa > Arthropoda > Arachnida > Araneae > Araneidae > Araneus > Araneus ventricosus. The sequence goes on from BGPR01004060.1 coordinate 72,132, forward strand.
AAAGATATGAAACTGGGGAACCCCAATTTTTGTAACAAAATCATCACATAACGCATAATAGAAATCAGCCAATTACAAAAAAGGATGTACTTTTTACTGCATTAGCAAATGATTTCATGCTACCATTTATTTTTTACAAAGGAGTTCATTTATATGAGCAATAGACTAAAGGCAAAGGCTTTATCCAATTTTTCTTTAGATTTGCAGAAATCTATTCTTTTAATTTATGATGGGCACAGATTTACTTCTGGAACAGTGAAAAAGGCCATGTGTAATTGCACTATAAAAGATTTGACATGAGCTGTACTTACAATTCTATAACTACCTGTTTCATCTATACACAAAATGCCATAAAAATTGACATATAGAATTCAAGAGAAAAAAGAAAAGTTCCAAAACAATAATGAAGGTTTGACTGAAGAAATTAGTAATAAAACAACTACAAAAAAGAAAAAGATGCAAGAAAACAGTTAAAAACATTCGAAGAAAAACTTGATAAAAAGCAGAAAATGTGTTATTCAGTCAAGTGAATCCACAATTGTAGATAATTAATTACCACAGTATTTCCGTGAGATGTTGGCAAAATATGAAGGGGGGATCAATCAAAGAGTTTATTGGACAGGATTTTGATAAAAGAGGAGATTTTGTCAATAAAATATCTAAAACTTCAGACTATTACAACTTTCCTGAAAATCATAACATTTTTGGAATTGAAGAGACAGATATCCTTAAAATTCTTGACGAGCAAACTTTTGATCATAGGTTATTAAAAATGTATAATTTGATCAAATAAACCAATTTCCTTTTAAAGTTGAAACTTTAGTTTTGTTAAATATTTAAAAAAAATTTGCTTACTTATAATACTTTTTTATGCTTATTTTTTAATTATGACCACTTTACCCCATGTACTACTCACTTTAGCCCACCCCGTGGGGTAAAGGTGATAAAAACATGAAAAATAGAAGGTGTCATAAAATTGTTAAAATCAATTATTTTTCCCCCAAATTTTAATGCAATGTAAACTTCAATAATGTAATATAAAATAACCAAAAAATGTTAAGCATTTAAACAAATTCTTATATTTATAATCCACCCAAGTTAAAAAGTGTGGATTTTATGACCACTTTACCCCACGGGACCCTGAATACAATTGTAAGAATATGGAGGGTTTGGGGGGGGGGGAATTTCACAATTTCAGATTGAGATTTTTTTGCATTAACCCCTTAACGATTGCAGAATTTTCAATAAAACAGTAAAAAAGTGCCTTTTTTTGCCTATTTTTTATACACATTTATTGGTAGTGCTCACATTGAGTTTAAAATAAACCATCTCCAATTACATTATAAATAGTCTGGTACTGCATCTGGTATGTAAAATAAGAAATAAAATTTTTTCCGGTTATAAGAAATTGATTGTTTGTAATCTTTTTGTTGCGTTACTTTTGAACACTCCAGCCCGGAAATATCACAGACACGAGAAATTGAGGGCGAAACCTCACTCTGTGACTTTGATGAGAGCGAGAAGGAAGGGGTTAATAGGACTTTCCCTAAATAGAAACGCTAAGCTTAGGAGGGCAATAGAACAAATTTTTCAGGCAGGATTTTTAAAAGTAATTTTCCAGTTGATTTCAGGACATATAATGTTAGTATACAAAATATTGAAAAATATGTGACTACAGCATTAATGGGTTAATATGCTGCATTCATAAATTCTTTGAAAAGTTTAAGTATTTCATTCAATAGGGAACTGGAAGTAAAAGTACAGTCTATATTTCTTTAATAAAGTGAACTTGAAACTATAAAATACACCCATATGTGAAGGAGAAATATATTTTTATGATACACTGATACAAGAAGAAACTGTATATTGGTTTCATGTACCGAGAGACCAACTTCTATGCAAGTTATGAAAAAGAAAATGTTCCAATATATGTTCCTCTTTCTTAAAATATAAATAAAATATTTTATACCATCTTAAAATATAAAAAAAATACCTTTCCAAATATATCAATTTTATTTCAGTGCAATTTTTCAAAATTAATCTACGCTACTAAAATCCGAAGATAAACATATGTATCTATATACACTATATGCCCAAAAGTATAAACACTTGCAGATTTTCACATTTTTTAGAATTTCTCCGGAATGGTTTAACCGACTGCCTTTAAACTTCGGACATGTAAAGAATAGACAATAACTCACATTTTACATTGAAGATTCGGTCCTGAGGGCAATTAGGGGGCCATCTACAAATTGATGAAGGCAAAAACGTTTTTGGCCCACCCCGCTTCACAGAATACTGATAACAAGATGAAACTTTCAGAAATGGTAATGTTTAATGTGCATAATATTTACAGGAATTTTTATAAACTCAGCGCAAATATTTGGAAAGATATAAAGGTTTTCTTAAAAAATCTCAAATTTCCCCACCTGTTTTTTGCTTATAACATGCAGAGTTTTCTGTTATATTATACGAAACTTACAGAAAAGATGACAATATCTTAGAGAAGCATTTGTGTAAAACTTTGGAAAAGAATTGTTGAATATTACAGGAATTATGAGCAATTTTAGTAAATAGTGTTTTACTGCGCATGCGCGAAACATAGTGTAATTTTTCTTTCACAACTTTAAAGTCAGATATATAGAGCAACTTACATAAAAAAATTCAGTTCAATATCATTAGTATTCAGAAAGATATCGGCATTACAACGAGCAGAATTTTAGCTCCTGTCGAAGAGAAGCTAAAAGATGAGGGGTTGTACACAAATTGATATTTTTTAAACTTATATCTTTAAATAGTTATATTGAATTCTATAGTGGTTAGAATTTGCTGAATACCCATGAACACATCTAATATTCGTAACGAATAAAAAAATATATGTATGTAGAATTATTAAAATATTTTAAGAAAAGAAATTAATTAGATAAAAAATCGTTTTGCCATAAAATAAATATATTTAAAAATATTGTTTGGCCGTAAAATTGTAATATGCAACTTGTTAATAATCATGTAAATAATATAATTAAAATAATAAAATGTTTGTTATTTATAGTGCCTAATTAGCTGGAATTTAAGTTTTGCACGTAATTGATAAGTGTTCATGGGTATGCAAGGTATATCAGGATTGCTTGGCAATGGTGAACAAGAACTTTATCATTGATTTAAATATTTTGATTTTTCACTGCAAATTTAATATCGAGCAGAAAACTAGTAGAATTCTAAAATTGGCATAAATTTTCGTGAAACCAGGGAACTCTCATGTTTACAGTGATCATTAACATTTAATTGTTACTGGTTCACATGACAGGGTTTGAATTTTCAAAACTTGCTTGATGAAATATGAAAAGCACATAAAAACTTTTAAAAGTGCTTTTATTAAAATGCAATAAAAACTAATTTTTTTTTATTTGCAAGTCTTTAAAATTTTCTTTTGTCTAAATAATAAAAGTGCGGCAAATATTAATATAAATAAAAGTCATTGTATGCATGTTCCACATATCCTAAACCACTTGACCGATTTTAACGAAACTTATTATTTAAGTCAAGAGAAAGATTACTGTCAACTTTTCAAAGAGCAAAAGTTACTGAAACATCCAGTTAATTAATAATTGACACAAATTTTGCCATTTTACCGCATTAACTTCTGAGAAATTTATCCCCCCCCCACGAGATATATTTTTATACTATCCTAAAATTCAAAATTTCTACCTTTTGAATGATACCAACTTTGTGCCAGTTTTCCCATCAGATTTTATTCCTTTTTAAAATTTAATTTAAAAATAATTGAATAGATGCAGACCATTTTGAAATTAGCAAATTTATAGATACTTAATTGCTAGGCAACGGTGTGACTTCGAACTACTAAATCTTTATTTTTTAACCACAAAGGATTAAAATTTAATCAATATTTTGTCATTTTTCGGCGATATCTTTCCAAAATATGAAGTCACAAAAATACTTATACTCAATTTTAAAGTTTAAAAAACTAAGCTTTTCAGTGACACAAATTTCATTTGTGTTTCATTTATTTTGTTCACTTTTTAAAAAATTGTCAAGATTAATATTTACACACAGTTGGCAAAAATATGTTCATGTGTGTGTGTGTGGGAGGATCATTGGAAGCGCATAGCCTCAAGGGGCTTTAATCTTCCAATTCAAATTGCAATATAAGTGGTTAGTGACATGATATAATTGTTTGCACCTAATTAGAGAATTTAAGGACATTTAATTTAAAAAAGGACAGGAGAATAAGCTTTTTTTAAAAATTAGGATATGTTCTTGCATTAATTAATTGGAAAAGAGTCGAGTTCGCATATTGGTATTGGTGACTTATTAATATCATCAGTTTCATACAAATGAGTATATATATATATATATTATCATAAACAGATTGTTTATAAATGAATTTAAGGAATGAGGTCTCACCTCTGATGTGAAAGTCATGTCGGGCGGGGGGAAAGAGCAAGTAGGACTTAATTTGGGGTGCTACGAATCGCAGTGATGGTACTGGCATCTAGTTTTTAATAGATTATTTATTATTATTATTTATTTATTTTCTTTTATAATAAACTTTGAAGATTGGCAGGTCGTGATCTTTTCTGGTGTTCACTTAGTCCAGTGTTGCAGTGTTGGGCCGAAGTGCCTTGGCAAGAATCATAAGCTTCTCCCAGGGGCCGTCTAATTCTGCCAGGATTCGTCTAATGAGCTCAGGGATATTTTGAATTTCCTGAAAGATTTTATTTATTTCATCCGCGAGACTTCATGCATCGAGATTCTATGTGAGATTGCATGATTTCATGCAATCCTCCCATTTCGAGGGAAGGGAAGGTAACACTAGCAGGTGGGGGGAGCTTTTGACTAACAGTTGGGGGTGATTGATTATTCTTTCACTAGATGGTGTGAGGGTAGTGTGGGGTTTGTTTACGTTTTCGCCTGAGGGGGGGGGGGCGACGCCAGCGCCTGGTAAAGTGGGATTATTTAAAATTTTATCATTTCTAGTTGCAGCTGCAAAGGATTTGCCTGGTTTTTAATGTTAAATAACAAGAATACATACAAAGAACTGTTGCCAGAATGTATTAACAGAATTCTAGAAGAACACTTAAAGAAAAGTTTTAAAGAAGGCAATTCACAGAGTTGATTAAAAAAATTTTTTTTTTTTTATCAGGAACAACTATTTATTTAATTTATTTTTTTGCTTTATAATTATGAAAAATTTTCTATTTTTGTCCCAAAACATTTATTAAAACCTTTATTTTAAACCTTACCTATGGTGAAAATTAGCTATCGGCAAATTTTAAAAATCGTACGGTCCAATTGATATTCTCATTTCAATTAAAAAACGTTTAAGACGATAAAAGAATTTTGTGCATTACAGTATTTTATATAAAAGTATTTTTCACCTTAAAATATTAGACATGAAAGTATTTTAATCCCGAGCAACACTGGGCATATCAGCTAGTATCTTAATATAAATAAAACTAATTATGGGTATTTATGTAGATATGTGTATCTTCTAAGCCACTGTACCTATTAGAGCCAAATTTTGCAAACTTATCATTTAAAACAAGAGGAACATTATTGTCAACATTTCGATGTCCAAAAGTTAATTAAACAGTCCGTTAATTTGAAATTAACCAAAATCGTTTTTTCGCAGTAACTTCGGGGCAATTTATCTCCCGAAAATTATTTTATACCATCTTAAACTACAAAGTTTTACCTTCCTTTCAATGAAACTAATTCTAGGTGTGTAATTTTTCCCCCGACCCTTATTATTTTTTAAATTTAATAACTTGATTACATGTAAATGATTTTGAAATGAAGCAAATTTATAGATACTTCGTTGCTAGGCAATGGTGGGACTTTGAACTAATCTTACTTTATAACTGTTTATTTTTGTAAATATTTAATATAAGAAGTGGAATATCATAGTCAACTTTTCAAAGAACAAAAGTTAATTAAAACTTTAGTTAATTAAAAATTAAGCAAGATTTTGCGTTTTTCCGCGATATCTTTCGAAAATATCTCACAATAACTATCTTCATAGAATGGACAAATTTTCTGGTTTGTTTACATGCCTGTAATACGTATTTTCGGTGTAATGCTAAGTCAACGAATCTTCAAAGGCAGATAAAGTCAAGGTTTTTACTGTAACTAAGCAAATCGTAAAACTCGTCCATATTAAAGTTCTAAAAACAATATTTGCAGTGACACAAAATTCATTTCCATTCAATTTGTTGCTCTCATTTCAAATTTTTAAAAAAATTACATTGTGTATAAAATTTACAATTTGTAAAAACACTTTTTTATTGTTGAAGAGCAAGAATACAAACGAAAAGCTATTGCGAGTGCACATTCACAGAATTCTGGAAGAACACTAAGCAAAAGTTTAAAGCAGAAGATTCATAATTTATATCAGGGATAAATATTGATCTGGTTTATTTTAATACTTTTTAAAAGTTAAAAATTAACTATTGAATTAATTGTCCAAAAAATTCGTCAAACCCTCTCTTATACTTTAATATTAATGAACAAAACTTGAAAATGAACAAGTAAAAACGTTCAGACGATAAAAGAATTTTGTGTATTTTAATTTTATATTAAAAAATAGTTTTTGCATTAAAATCATTACACTTAAAAGTACTTTAATCCAGAGCAACGCTCGGCATTATAGCTAGTTTCTTTATAAAGGTAAATTTAATTGGTGCCCATTCATATAGAATTTCGTTTTTATTATTTAGCCAAAAGTAAATTTGAAAACCTCCGGATAGAATTTTTTAATTCATTTTTTAAATTTTTAGAGTGGATTTTAGTAAAAGCGTTTTTGACCGTTATTATTATTATTATTTTTTACTTTTATATATTTGCTCATTTAAGAGCATTTTGATGATATTAATTTAATTCTTTTTTGTCTTTTTCCTCGGATCCGAGAAAAAAACATTTTCTTATATATATTTTTTCCAAATCCACCTTCATGCATGAAAGTTACTATCTAGCAGGTAACGCAGTTTTGTATATATACAAATGATATCGCTGTTAAAAATAGTAAAGAAGTTAAATATAATTAAATGCATTCTGGAAGAATTTCTAAACATAATGCAATTTCTGAAATAATAAATATAACACATACAACATTGCATAGAATTGTTGTTTATTTTTTACTAAAAATCGTTTACAAAAAATCAACGGTTATTAAAAGTAATTAATATTTAGAAACAGTTTGCGCACATTCTTTGAAAACTGAAAAAAATAATTAGAACTATTTATAGCATTTATTTTCTTTCATTACAGAAATCTTGAAGGTGAAAATATTAGCATGAAAAAAAACCTACAAAAACTTAAAATTTTATAAATAAGGACTTGATGTTTGTGCTCAGAATATAGCAAACTTATGAGTGGAAATTTATAAAAATGCATAAATTCAATATTTAAAATATAAATGTGACACTGTGCAAAACTTTTAGAGCATTCAACCACTGAAATATAATGTAAAATGTTACATGTAAGGCAATAGGATAATTTAAAAAACAGATTGTGTATGGTAGATCTGAAAACATGGAGCAGTGCATAAGCCAACACACACACACATTCCAAACTTCACATTCAAACCGCGTTTCCCTTCGTACCCTTTTTCCATTTCCATTTGTTTTTGAGCAGCACACGGCGCATTTTTTGGCAGAGTACTTTTTGTTTCCTGTCGAAGTAACTAAAGATGGAAAATGTCTTCAATCTCGCTACGTTTTCGATACTCTTTGGGACTTTACTTGAGGGTAAACCTCTTCCTTCACATAATCTTTCGATCAATTTCATTCTAAAAGCTACATGCTTTAGATCGCCTCCATTTTTCTTATAGAACACAAAAGCATTCCATACAGCCTGGTCAAGTAAATGTCGAAATATTTTTTTGTAGTATTTTCTTTGTCTGCTTCTGGTTGAAGAATACTATGATAAGCACTGATCACAGACTTATCAACTCCTCCCATTGATCTATTATAATCTACTACTACCTTAGGCTTTTGTTTGGTTGTTGATTTTCTTAATTCAACACTAACTAATTCAGCATTATGAATGGTACTTAGCACTGTTAAAGTTTTCTTATCTCTCCACTGAAGAACCATAATTTTACCCTTTTGAAACGCTTTTATTTTTCCCTTTTTCAATTTCATTGTCTTAAATTCCGCAGGCAGCCCCTTTCTGTTTCCTCTAACAGTTCCTATGACATCTGTCTTATATTTAAGAAGAATTTCAGCCACTTCTGGAGAAGTATAAAAATTGTCTGTTAGCAAATATCCATTATTTTTAAGTTCATGGATTAGAGTCAATACACATTTCGTGGATAATCCATAATGTTCGTATTCTTCCATGAAAATCGTTCCTTTACCAGTATATATTATGGAGTTCCAAATATAACCGCTCTCCGATTCACAAAGTTGGAAGAATTTTAATCCAAATCTTGCCCTTTTCGTCGGAATATATTGTTTCCATCCAAGCAAGCCTTTGAAAGCAACCAAAGATTCGTCTATTGCCACGGATTGGTTAGGTGTATAAGCGGATTTAAATTTCTGGACCAGCATATCAAAAATTTTTCTTAACTTTGGATTTGGATGCATTTTTTTTTTATCAAATTTATCCGAATTCTCAAAATGCAGAAATTTCATTAACAAGCCATATCTTTTCTCACTCATAATTTGCCCAAAAAAGGGAGTGCTTAAAATCGGTCTTTTAATCCAGTACCATGCTTCTACAGATTTTGACACCATTCCTTGAAGTAAAAGTAAACCAAGGAATAAATTTAGTTCTTTGATGTCCGTATTTTTCCAATTTAATGCTCTTGATGATGGTGTCAGACCGGACATGTTGAAAAAATCTTCTGCATATCTATTTGTTTCCTCCACGATGAAACTCATAATTTTCTCATCAAAAAATATGCTAAAAAACATCATTGGATCATCTGTGTTTCCAAGCAAAATTTTTGTCGAGGGATTGATTCCAGGAGTTGAAGTAAATTGAAAATTTGGAGGAGCAGGTGTAGATGCATGCATGTCGATAGGACACCAATTACGAGCTGAATTTAAAGTATCGTCAGATTCACTCTCCAATGAAGAATAATCATCTTCAGAAGCTGAAATTAAATCCTCGCAGTCAGAATAGTCTGAACTGGAATCCATGCCAAGTTCAATAGCCTTGTGATAAATATAATGTTAAAACACTTTTGTCGGAGCAATTCAACTGTCAGGGTTCTTGCCCACTTTTCACATACAAAATTAAGGACTTTTTAAGGAGTTCTTAAGGACCTAGTGCAAAAAAATAAGTACTTTCTTTCCCCTCAAATTTCCATTACAATGCAACGTTTGCTGCAAATGTATGAAAAATTAAATATATGCCTAGAGATTTAAAAATTTTTTAACTGACTATTTAATTTATAATTATTAAACAATATTATAACAGGGTTCCCACTAATTTCCAAGTATGGAAAATAAAAACATTTTCAAGATCCTTTTATTTTTAAGAACTCACTATTTTACTACACACTTATTCTTTATGTATTCTTGGGAAGTTTTACTAAAAAAAAGCGAGAGCAGAGAATTCAAACATAATACTTGTTCACTTTCATGTATATATATATATATATTAAACTTTGAAAATAATAATGATTTTTACTGGCCTCAAAAGGCTACTCAAGGGGCAAAACGTAAATCTGAAAGGAAACCTGAAAATTAATATTCCCCCCTTTATGCAAGAGGACACATCAACT
>BGPR01004060.1:93331-106003 GCA_013235015.1 Araneus ventricosus
ACACTATAGTTTCACCACATCTTTTTATTATGCTCTCATTTTACTACATTTTCTTTTAATCTAAAGATTAACTAAGTAATTAAAAAGGTACAACACTTTCAGAAGGAAAAATTCTAGCATGCTTGTTGACACAAAATTTTAGCAAGTTAATAATAAATAAATCATGATTAAACCTTTAAGAACAGTTTTAGGAAATCACTCAAACATCTCATTTATTTATTGTCCAATTTTGAAAGTTCTTTATTAACAGTATCTATTTCCTCCTTTGTCTTGGATACAGTTTTTCTTAACTTATTTGATTTAATAAATAAATTAATATCTTTTTTTTGCCTCAGCTTCTATTTGCAAAATTTTCAATTAAATTTTTTCTGTCTCTCATATTTAACTAGGTAATATTTCTTTTCTTTGTTTTAAAAAGGAAATTTCCTCCAAGTTTTCTTTTGTGTCTATTTTTTTCTCTTAATGTTTTTGTTCTTCCAAATAATTTCTATATTTCAAACTTGCATTGATGCTGAGATTATCAACTCTTTTGAGATTTCAACTTTTAACGCTCCAACATTGTATATATTGTATATATTATTAATGCAGTAATATACGAAGTTATTTTTCTATTTTCTAACTCTTCTTATTTATTGAAAATCCCTCGTCTACTGAGGCTTGATAAATGAGATAGTATCATCAGAAGTTTTAAAATACCCCATAATTGAAAAATTTGTCATCAAAATATGGGATAAAAAGGTATCTAAATCACATGTTCTTGGATCAAACAAGTTAAACTGAACAGAATTTTCTTTTCACAACACTGTCTAAAAAGTCAGAGAATTGTAAGTTGATTTCATCACAATCATTTTCTTTCACCTTTTTTTTTCTAGTGAGATAATTTAAAATACTTTCCATTGTCAAACATTTCTTTCCATTATGCCATTAGCCTTGATCAATGCAAGCAGAATTATTTACTACCGAATAGTTCACTGACATTTTTCCATTATGTTTTTAACAACTTTATTATAAATTCTTTGCAATCAGATTTTAGGATATATTCTGCTGGTCTGTCACTACTTTCTTTGATAAGCTCCTTCAAAAGTTTATCTCCTTTAAACCAATAATAACTTTACTTGATAATTAAAATAAACTTTCATTATCAAAGTCAATATGACATAACTTTTCTAAGGAACTGAACTTTTCTAGATGTTCAGCTTTAACATGTTAAACAGCTGAATAAAGTGTTTATGAGTGTATGTTATCTCCTGAAAAGAAGGGCAAAAGTGGATATCAGCTTGATAAAGCTCTAAAATGGGCAAAGGAGTTCTGTGACACTCCAGAAAATTTAGCTTCACCCCAAATAAACAGTCTCTTGTGGGTTTATGGACAGGAAATATGACTTGTCACTTACTGTGTTTCCACTCTGACTTATTTGTATAGGATATTACATCATCCCAGACTAAAATTGCCCGCTGCAATCTGGTGCATTTTCAAGCCAACGATGCTACAAAATTTCAGAGGTAGCTTTTTCTGCACAGAAGAATTTAAAAAATCTCTCCTTGCTGGAGAGTCTTTGAACAAGCTAATATGCACTCAAAATGGATCCATATTCCATTCTGACAGGCTCTCTCTTTCCAAAATGCATTATTTAGAATGATGCAGCCTGCTGAATGCTAATGACTTCACATATTATGTTCTTTTATCAAGTCTTCTTGGAGACTTTGATAAAATTTCCAGTTCACTGTGGCTCATCCATTGATACTTGAACAATTTAGAGAGATCCAATTTTTCCACTGACTTATAAAAGGCAAGGAGGAGACTCATTTGCGTAGAGTGACCGCAAGAATGCAGAGTTGAGATATTGTGTTCTCACCTTATTTTCTGGGGTGCCAAAATCGTGCGTGTAATGTCCAACTGCTTCTGTGATTACATTGATTTAATGACTCATCAAATAATAATGTATAACTTTTACATCATCTAGACACTGAAAAGTAACATCTGAAAATGTAAGCCAATCAAAATGGCAAAAGATAAACCTTTGATTCTCCATAAAATTGACGAGCAATGACACCTGTTAAACATGGCAGCAAATATTTCACTTGTATTTTTACAGGAACTATATGAAAAATGACTTTAGCAGATTTTAACACCACCCAAATTATCAGATTAGATTAATTTCCAGCAGTGACATCTTATCTAAAGGTGCTACATTTGAAATGCTGCTGGCTGAATCTTTGATGTGCTTCAGCTTTACCCAGTATTTGCAGCTCCACCAGCTTTCTTAAATCGTCATTAGCACAGTAGCAGATTTCTTTGCCTCACACAGTGAAAAAGATGTTCCTATATAAAGAAAGAATATTATTACAAATGGAAGTAATATCCTGTATTTGGTTTAAACTTTCAACAAACCTAATTGTAATATTATGAGAGTAGAAGATATAAGCTTGCTCTTAAGAATAGCAGTTCCATTATTATGTACAAAGCAAATTCAAAAAAAAGGAAAGCATCAATTAAAAAAATAACAATTTATAGTTAATGGATCATTATTATACAAGGTTTTGAAAGGACAAATATTGAAAAATTTAAATATATTCCATATGTACAACGTGGACAAAAGTAATAGGACACTTTATAGATAAGTGATAATTTAAAATATAGCTATGAAGTATGCACCTGAGAGAAAAATTCGAACATCATGCACTTTTAAAATAAATATATAGAACAGAGGCAAATAATGATAAATATGATAGTTTGCGCTTCTAAGCTAAGAAAACATGATTTTAAATAATATCTTAATTGTTAAATGGATGGTAGAGATTGGAAATTTTCTAGATATCGAATTCAACAATATCGAAGGTTGGCAACTATATAAAATATATATATATGTACAATCTAGCTAATCGTAGTCAATTTTACATATGTGGAAAAGACTGATGATTTCCTCAAAATTCTTGGTTCCGCTGGCCACCCTGGGAGATCATACGGTTGAGAACGATTTTAACGCCAATTACAAGTATTTTATATTCTATTTTGATTCCATCAAATTATTTATGAACAAAAATTAACGTCAATATAAAAAATGAAAAATGAAAATACATTGATTGAAAAAAAAAATAAAACGGAAGAATTCCCATGCCTATGCGAAGTACATAAGCCACTGTTAAAAACGACCACATAAATTTTAATATGTACAAATATAAAATATATTTTAAAAAATTTTATTTAATAATGCATAAAAGCCAAAACTTACCTTTCATATGAGCTTTGAGCGCAGACTCTCTCCCATCCTTGAGATATCAATCTCAATGTGACACTGAACATTTGGCTTTATACCATTCTCCTGCATCAAAAGCCATTCTGATATTACTTTTCGATAGCCAACAATTTATTAAATATGCATTTTACGCGAGATAGATAATTTATCAAAATCATATAATAGAAATGAGATGCAATTGATGGTCATCCACAAAAATTCCTATCGCTACAATAACGGATCCTTAGTGGGAAATACAACGACTTCAGTCATTAGCCAAAGAATGTACAGCTATACGTAACTGAACGAAGTAAAGTAACCTGCTTGAAAAATAATAAATCTTTGCCTAGAGACTCTAAACTATTATGTTTAAATCCATTCCTCGACAGCAACGGTATCCTGCGAGTCACAGGAAGGCTAGGTAAATCGACCCATTTATCTACATTTGAAAAACATCCTATTATACTCCCTTCCAAGACTAAGTTAACCGAATTACTAATTTGGGATTCTCATAAAAGAGTTTTCCACTCTGGTGTGTCTCGTACATTAGTGCAAGTACGTGAAAAATACTGGATTTTAAAGTCCAGACAAACAATTAAATCTGTTCTCAGCAAATGCACAATATGCAAAAGATTCAATTCTTCTCCAGGAACTCAAGTGATAGCACCACTTCCAGATATTCCAGTGGAACAGTCGGCTCCATTTACTATTATTGGAGTTGATTTTGCCGGTCCCCTGTTTGTGAAAGACACTAATGCTAAACAGTACATTCTACTGATAACTTGTGCGGTGACAAGAAGTGTTCATCTCAAATTAGTCGGCGATATGACTACTGACACTTTTCTACTTGCTTTTCGACGCTTCATTTCTCGACGAGGTTTGTGCTCTGTGGTGATCTCCGATAATGCCCGCACATTTAAACGTGCAGAACTGGAAATCAAACGAATTTGGAACATTCTGAATCATCCTGACGTGAAAAACTTTTACTCGTTCAACGGAATAAAATGGCAGTATATCGTAGAAAGAGCCGCCTGGTGGGGTGGTTTCTACGAAAGAATGGTGCGTACTGTGAAAACTGCCTTACGAAAAACACTTGGCAAATCATGTCTCACTGTTGAGCAGTTGCTTACTGTTCTCATTGAAATTGAAGGCATGATTAACTCTCGACCAATAACTTATGTAGGCAGTGACACAGAGGAACCAACTGCTTTAACTCCTGCACATTTTCTTTTAGGGAAAAGAATAACATCGTTGCCCTCTGTAAGACTTCGCCTTGATTCAAATCTCTCTTCTAGGAAATGTTTGATAAAATCCTTTAATTATCGAGAACGATTAATGAGATCCTTTTGGACCAGGTGGAAAAATGAATATCTGCTGAATTTAAGATCAGCCCATTCAAGTTTGGTTAAGAATTCTTCCCCATTTAAGGTCAATGATGTAATATTGATTAAAGATGATCATTTGCCTCGAAATTTTTGGAAATTGGGAAGAATCATTGAATTACTTCCAGGAAGAGATGGCAAGGTGAGGGCTTGCAAGGTAAAAACTGAATCTACAATAATAAAACGTCCAGTACAACTTTTGTACAATTTGGAAATCCAGGACTGAAATGTGTATAGTGTATGTCCTGTGAACTTTAACGTCATATGTTTAATCTATTGAATATTGTGAAATGTATAATATTTAGTAATTTGATAATGCTTGTGTTTTCATGTTTTTTTTTTCTTACCAGGTAACTTGTGAATATAATTAAGAATAATTTACAGTTGGAATTTTTCATGAACCCCCTTGGTTCATCCGGGGGCAGGATGTTGGAAATGGATGCAGTCACGTGGTTTGCGCACGTGTTCTCTGAGCTCAGATGTCAGAACCACGTGGTGTGCTGTAAAAGGATATTAATTATATTTGTTCCAGATTACAAGTGAGTCGAAGTTTGATGTTACTCTCGATTGGTTAGCTTCCAGGCTAGCTGCCGAATTCATCATATTCATGGAATTTTTCAGTCTAATTCTTGGTGTTGATCAGTTGGCTGCTTCCAGGCTGCAGCTGGATTCACGAAATTTACCCGAATTCTTGTAATACATTAATTACGGAATGTTTCTTCTTGTAATTATTAATCATGAAGTGTTTATCTTGGAATAACTTTGATTAATAAGTAGAAATTTAATCCTTATTGTTAAGTTTTTTGTTGTCAATAAACTCTTTAAAAAGACAACTTGATTCGGAATTATTCATGGCACCTGGACTCGATTTATTAGTTAATTTTGATTAGACTTTTAGTTCTAGGAAGCAAAACCATAAATTTGCTTAATTCATAAGAAAAGGAGTTTCGGACATTTTGGCTCTAAGTATGCGGTGGTTAAACAATGAAACAAGTTGAATAAAGTGAAATAAGTAACAAACTTCCCCTCTTATGTCTTTTATTTTCCCAATTTTGGGGGGAAAACAGTAAGCAGGAAAACGTTTTACTAAGCTGTAACTGGATGCCCAGTCTTATTTTTGTGAAATTGATTGAAAAGGAGGCAAATCTTTTTTCTTTGAGAAAGAGAAGTTTATTTGCGTATAAATGCATGAGAAAAGAAAATTGCAATTCCCACCCAAATTAACTGTATTTTATTGGATATTAAAAAAACTATTTTGGAAAATTGAATCACCAAAAAGCAAGAGGTTGCCTATGAAAATAAATTCTTAAAATCGTTTTTTAGAAGCAAAACCGTCACTCCTGAAAGGGATAAACAAAAAATATGCGGAACAAAAAATTTGTGATTAAAAAAAACCTTTATATGCTCCCGACAAAATTTTCTATTTCTTCAAAAATGTACGTAAGTATTTTGCTCAGCAATCAAAATCAATTATGAACGTTGTAAACGATTTGAAGCATTTTGTAATTTGGGGAAAATCACAAATATTTGTCTTCATATATTATTTCATCAATAAAAATATGTGTTTCGATTGCTATGAATGCTAAATGGACTTTCAAAAATGTTTTGGGTCTCGAGTAGCAACAGGTATATCAACTAATTTTACTGAAATTCACACCAAGTCTATAAATAAAATAAGAAACTGATACTGGAAATATTTAAACATTAAAAAAGAATATATTAATTTTGATCAAAAACTAGTTGCGTAGGTATGTGGAATTTTTAACATATTTTCTTATTTTAGTGTTAAATTTAGTTTAAAAATCTTATTTCGCATATTCCTTGATTATTTCGGAAGATTTTTTTTTCAAATCTAATATATGGTGTTTTATCTTATCTACCATTGGCAAAAGGCTGTTTTCTCAATATTTTAAAAGTTTAAAAATGAAATCAAAAACACGAATCTTCTTGAAACAGACAATTACACAAACTTTTTATTTAATTATTGGGGACAACAAATTCATTTTACATTCTCTAATTGAATGCAGAATTTGTATTATCGTATTATTAAGTAATAAAATTTAAAAAAAATTATAATATATTTAAATCAGAGGAATATACTAAATCTGTTAGTAAAAGTTTAATACTAAAAAAAAGAAAAAGAAACTGTAGTAAAATTCTTTGATTGAAAGCAGAAAGAATGATTGTTTTCGAAATGCATTTAGATGAGTGATATTTCTCGAAATCATTTATGAAACAAATTTTCTCAATACTTTTTGAAAATAGGAATATGAAAAAATTCTACACTCTCTAAAAGCTTCAGAATGAAAGGGAACCGTTTTCAAATCGGAGAGTTCTTAGTTGAAAAGCCACAAGATAGCAATTACTCTAACCAGACTGATTTATGACTTTGAATGGCCCTGCCCCTCTTGTTCTGATGGGACAGTGGGAAAGATTAACCCCTGCTGTTCTCCTGAACATTAGGACCCAGGAAGGAAAACTTACCCTGGCTGGTATTCACATAGCCCATGAGTTATTCTTCGACAAATTTGCGTTCACCATTTAGCTACACAGGAGCCGTTTTCAAAGCATTCAGCTGAAATTTTTGAGCCGTTCAAAGGGTTAAATTATCGAAAGTATTGTATTGTTTTTATGATTCTTATTGTCAGGTGAGTAATGTCTGTAAAGTTAAAGAGTTTTAGTTTACTTTAGCCTTCAGATTTTACCTTCATCACGGCAATACAAAATTTTTATGACCTCAGCCCCCCCCCCGACCCGAATCCTAGATTCGCTACTGATGGGCATGGATTTACTTATGGAACAGTAAAAAAGGCCATGTGTAATTGCACTATAATTTTTGTATAATTGCACTCTAAAAGATTTGAAATGAGCTATACTTACAACTCTATAACCACCTGTTTCATCTATATATAAAGTGGCCATATAGAATTCAAGAGAAAAAAGAAAACAAGTTCAGAAACAATAATGAAGGTTTGAAGAAATTAGTAATAAAACAACTACAAAAAGAAAGAAATGCAAGAAAACAGTTAAAAGAATGTAAAGAAAAACTTGGGGAAAAAAAAAGCAGAAAATGTCTTATTCAGTCAAGTGAATCCACAATTGCAGATAATCAATTATCACAGTATTTCTGTGAGATGTTGGCAAAATATGAAAGGGGGGGGGGCAATCAAAGAGCTTATTAGCCAGGTTTTTGATAAAATAGGAGATTTTCTGTCTATAAAATATCTTTAACTTCAGACTATTACACCTTTCCTGAAAATCACAACATTGTTGGAATTAAAGAGTCGGGATATGCTTAAAATTCTTGATGAGCCAACTTTTGATCATAGGTTATTAAAAATGTATAATCTGAACAAATAAACTGATTTTCTTTTAAATTTGAAACTATATTGAGTTATGTTAAATACTTTAAAAAATAAAAAAACTTTGCTTTCTTACAATACGTTTTTATGCTTATTTTTTAAATTATGACCACTTTACCCCACCCCATGGGGTAAAGTGGTCATAAAAACATTACAAATAGAAGGTGTCATAAAGTTGTTAAAATCAATTATTTTCCCCCAAATTTTAATGCACTGTGTTCTTCAATAATGTAATGTAAATTAACAACCAAACAAACAAATAATGTTTTGTGGGTGGATTTATAATCCACCTAAGTTAAAAAATGTGAATTTTATGACCACTTTACCCCACCTGACCCTTTTCTGGGTTAAAGAATTGCGATTCAGAAAATATTACTCTACACCAGTGGTTCCCAACCCTTTTGGTTGTACGGACCACCTGTTGTGTAAAAAAATATTTTGAGGCCCACTAACTAAATACACAAGTAAAAAAATACAAACACATATATTCATATATATACAGGGTGTCTACACTTATCGTGGTCCAATTGCTAATTTCTAAACCGTTAGAGACAGGAATATAATTCCAATTGGAAAAATGCTTTAAATGAATGGAAGAATTATAATACACGTTTTTTGAGTGAATAAATATATTCCTGAAACAGTTACGAAATCCAACTTTTCATGCAGTTCCCGGTACAATCAATCATATTTAACAAAATATTTTTGACACTCTAACATTTTAAACAAAAAAAAAGACCCACTCTTTTTCGACTAAAACTGACCGAGTTATGGAGCTTTGAATATCGCTGACTTAGACCACTTTACACTGTTTCAATGGCCGTCTTGAAAGCAATTCACCAATTAGTGCACAGCAGTTGCTCTACAAGGCCGCTGATTGGTAAAAATCATGAAATTCGAAGCTCCATAACTCACTCAGTTTTAGTCTCTGAAGAGTTGGACTTTTTTTACCCTGTATATTAGGTGCCCTTATATGCTAGTAATTAGTGAAGTACACTGTAAAAGGAATAAAAATATAATGTTTTATAAAGCAAGAAACAAGTGAAGACTCTTTAAGCTCCCCTGACTTCGACTCTTGACTAGCATTTCGGGGCCCATTAATATGCTATCCGAGGCCCACAAGTGGGCCGCGGCCCATGGGTTCGAAACCACTGCTCTACACAATACAAAGGAAAGATAATATATTATTATATTTAATGCAGCTAAAATAACTGAATATAACATTTCATAAATTTTATCAATTTGTTGTCAAAGTTCCACATGGGGTACAATGGACCATGATCCATCCCCAGTTCTGCATTCATATGATTTTAAAAGTCAGTAAGAATAAGCAAATTGTTTTATTTTAATGAGTTAATTAAACAATGAATCATGTAGTGTACACATTTTTTAAATGCAATCTATGTATTAACCCTAATTAGGCACGGAAGAATAGTAATAAGATTTTACACTATTCGTTTGAGATTTTTTTCTTGTTTATATTTTTATATTATAGCTATATTAAGGAAAAATTAAATAAAATATTATGATTCTTTTTTTAAACAATGCACCTATTAGTTTGTATCTATGGAAAATATACATAAATTAAGTGTTTACATGATATAAAAATTAAAAAAGAGGCTAGTACTGTCCCATAGATGACCAATCTCTTGTAAATGTTCACAGGGGTGAAAACAGCAAAGATACAAAAAAGAGGAAAATTCACGAGAGTGAGAGTAGCTACATTTTTACGTGAGTAGAGAACAATGCATTAAGGAAGAGATAAGAAAACACTTATTAATGAATGATTTATTCATCACCAAAAAAAATAAATTATGAAAAAAATATGGTCTTTCTTATCGCCATGTATGAATTTTTTCAATTACAAATACTTATTTTTAACATTATAAAATCAATGTTTTTTACTCATTTTCTTAAAATAGATGCAATTAATAAATGTTTTAAAATATTAATAATTTTTATAAAATACATATAATAAACCCAAAATATATATTTTTGATTATAACAGAAAAAGGCACAGAAGAGTCCTGCATAAATATCAGTTTTATGAATAATCACAAATTAACTATGCCTTAACCTCTAAACTGCCATGAATGAGTTAATACAAATAGCTATTTTTACACAAGCTTACTTTTTCGTGTCATGTTTTCAAATACAGATTTACCAGTTTGGCAGCGACCACTGTTTTGTTTTAGTGCATTTAATTTTTTTAAAATTATGGCTGCAATTCATTATATTTATTTCTTCTAAAACTCTGTTTTTACCCTTCTCCGAGCTATTTCTAGCCATTCGCATCTCCATTGATTTTTAACACCTTTCTCCAAATGTTTAATATTCTCGGCGCTTTCACGGGTGATAATATCAGTTCTTATCGTAGACATAATTAAAAATATTAATGACACAAATCACAATTTTATAACTCTTTCGTGTAGACAGACATAAAGCGGTCCATTCATTTGTTGTTGATTCCATTTCATTTCATTTGTCCCAACACTGGTTTTTCCCCCGACCCATTCAAGTCGAAAAATCATGCGCATCATTCAACTGTAGCTCCAAAGTGCAACACACTCACCGCGGAACTTGATGTTTCAAAGTGCGCTTGCGGTAGGGGGGAGGCGATCTTCTCACCCCTTCTCTCCACAGCTGCTCTTCGATCTCCTCTTCCTTCCCCCACTCCGAGAATTTCAGATATACTAACCACTACCCTCTAAGCAGGGTCCAAATCCAGTCAAACCTTTGATATACCTATTATCCACACGAAGGGTCTTTAAAAAAAATTGGCGCACAAACTGTCGGATTTCTGCTTGTTTGGAAATCTTCTACTGGCCCCTATTCTAATTTTCATAGGTTTTCGACCTTGACGATTGCTTTTTCTCTCCCGTGTTCCAAAATTTCCATTTTGGATTCAAGATGAATGACTGGCTTTAGCGTATTCGAACTTTGTGTTACGGTATGCTATGCTATGCTATGCCGAACACTGGGAAACGGAATGGCATCATGAATATTATATAGAAAAAATATCATCTAAAATGTGAAAGAAAAACACGTGTGGTGAAATTTCTTAGAAATAACAAAATAACCCTCTAATCCAAGGTCAGTAGCTTGAAACCTTGCCTCCAATCCACATGATCAATCACAATGAGAAACAAGTCTTGTGTTGGAATGCCATTTTCTTCAAGTTCACTCCCTTCCCTGTCACTCACTTTCCAACAGGGAGGGCCGGGGGAATTTGGTTTCTCATCCTCGGAAGTGAATAATAATAATAATAAAAGCAGAATATGAAAATTTAAAAGAAAAAAAAGGCGGAGTCAAAAAGAAATATACAAAAATGCAGAAAATCGCGGAGGATTTTCACTCCTGTGTTCAAGATATTATTGACGAGACTTCCGGAAGCTACAATTTTGCAAGAACACAGGAGACTTTCAGTAACACAAAAATCTTTTAATGCATCATTTGCCAATTTTAATATTTGATAATCTTGCATTATATATATGAACTGAAAAGATACGAAACAAATACGATATATTTTATATTATTAAAAATGTACTGTATTAATATATTTTTAAACCCCATGCTGTGGACCATTGTACCCCAGCCTTCTTTATTCCTCTCAGTTATATTACTTTTTCAATTAAGTAAGAAGATATGCGTTATTCATTAGTTTGATGAACGATGAGCACAAAAACTTTTAAAAAGTTATAGCTGCGATCATAAATTTATTAAATTATAAATCCATTAAAACCTTCAACACTGAACCCAAAAGTATCTTCCGATTTCAAAAATATTCAATTGAAAATGACAAGCATTAACTAAAATAGTACATAAGAT
This sequence comes from Araneus ventricosus, assembly GCA_013235015.1. NCBI lineage: Eukaryota > Metazoa > Arthropoda > Arachnida > Araneae > Araneidae > Araneus > Araneus ventricosus. The sequence continues at coordinate 105,139 of BGPR01004060.1, forward strand.
AATGAAATATAGTACTTTTATTTTTAAAAATTATCACTAGTATTGTAGCTTGAAAACTTTAAGGATAATAATAGTCAAGAAGGAAAATATTCTTAAAATAGTTACTTTTTTAGAGCTTTTTTTTTTCCAAAATAGAACTGTTAATCCTTATTTTTAGTTGTACACATTTAAGGTCCCTCCCCCCAAATATAAAATTCAACTGAAGTAAAAAATTAGTCAATTATAACATGTGGCGGTCTTATAAACGAACTAATACTTTATTCAATATTAGAAGAAATCTTGCTTAATAGAAACACTCAACAGAACTGCCAGGTAATAACTGAAAATGCATTACAGTCGAACGTCGCAAATCCGGAATCGTAGGGACTTCTGCAATTCCGGATCTTAGATCATTTCAATATTAAGAAGTGAATTTAACATCATAAAGTACAGAATTCAATTTAAATTTTTTTAAAAACTTATTTATTACTTGTTTTCTTTGATTTATAAACATAAAATTAATAAGAAATAATATTAATTAACATTTTTACAAAACATTTAATTTAAAGCGAGTTGCTTCATTAGTTTCGGTTTTTGATTGAATAACTTCTCTTTTATTTTATGCATCGCCACTATATCCGACTCCAAAATAAAGTCCCTTTGCTCAAGTCCTTTTATTGCGGTGTTCAACACTTCCGCTAAACTGTCATTTGGTGTTTCTTCTTCGCTCTCCTTGCTATCGGATACCGAAGTTTGAGAGTTCAACACCATACTGCATATTTCGGCATCGGTCAGCTGACACTCTGTCGGGGCTTTATCGTCGCAATGCAGTACTTCAAAGGCGTCATCTTCGGCAATTTCTTGTTCTATTGACTTGATGTACTCA
>BGPR01004060.1:106103-120671 GCA_013235015.1 Araneus ventricosus
AGAATTAGTGTATTGGGATAATAAATATATAATTACAATCAAACGTCACAAATCCGGATGTCCAAAATCCGGACCTTTTTCATTCCTTAACACCCCCCCCCCCCCCCCCGCAATACCTTCGTCGCACATCGTTGTACATGAGGTTAAATCCCTTCCCTCCCCAGATGGTTACGACCGGTTCCTGCTGACTCTGGGCGCCAATTTGGTAGATAAAAGTTAGGATATATATATTTGAGGGGGGGGGGCAGTTACGGAATGAAAAAGGTCCGGATTTGCAACGTTTGACTGTATTTAAGAAAAACCTGACTGTTAACACTGACTTTAAACTAACTTTTCATTATGCATAGAAATACAATGTGACTCATGTATATAAAATAATTAAGATGGAAATAAAATGAAAATTAAACTTAACTGTCCAGGAAGATTACATAAAATAATTAAGTCATCAAATAAAATAAAATCCAAACTGAATACAACAATTGAAAATAGGTTGGAAAATTATTTTGATTCACTTGTTGTTAATGCTTTATCCCACCATCCATGTACAACTGTAGCAAAAAAAAAAAAAAAATCTTATTCAATGAAATTGTGGATGGAATAAAAAAAAAAGCTTATTCTTAAATGAAGTTGTGGATGGAAAAAAAATTTCTTAAGTAAAAAAAATTCTTAAGTAAAGTTGTAGATGGGGGGAAAAAAGCCCCAACTAGATGATTAACAAAAATGAAAAAAAAAATCAAAATTGTATTCTAAATATATTCAATCAACTGCAACCAGAGAATTCAACCAATGAACTTTTCAATATTACACAATATGTTTATTCAAATGGCCTCATGCTTACAATATGGATAGCATAAAAATATACACGAGTGGCATAATTATAAAGAACAATACCAAAATAAAATAAGAATAATCTGTTCAAAAATAGACAATTTTCCCAAATATGGGGTTAAAAAGGTCAATATGACAACCTTGTTACTGAATTTAGAAAATAATTAATGTCATAGTTTAATGTAGAGGGATAGTTAACTTGTAAATGATAGTCATGACAAATGTGTTGAAACTTTGTTTACTTGCAGCTGTTTTTCTTCACAGAAAAAAAAGTTAAAAATTAATAAAACATTTAAACAACCTTTTATAAATTGCTAAAACTCTCAAAATCAGAAAAAACATTTAAAAATAAAGCATTAATTAATGATAAATAAAAGGTCTTGGCGATCATCCAGAAGCTCCCTAATATCCCCGTAAAATGCAGGAAATACGGAACATATTACTGAAAAGGAACATATTTGCAAGCTGGGGAATATGGTCACTTTCAAAACATGGTTCAATAAAAATTGTCATATGACTTACCTTACAGAACGAAATTCATCAAAATCTATAATACAATCATTCTCATAGCGTAAATGCACAAAATTTTAATGAAATGAATACGATACTGATTATTTTCAACTTTCAAACAACCCCAACGCGCAGCAGTTGCTTTTAAAAGAAGCTCAAGATTCCCATCCATTAATCATTATTAACTTATTTCAAAAAGTAGATACTAAAACATCACAATTTTTTACTTACTGTTGGGAAGGGATGATTGAAGGCAAACTGACGAGTGACGACTGAATTCTAAGGCACTTGCAGAACAACTTGCCGGCTTCGTTAGCTTTCAAACATATTATTATTGATGATGGCGCCAGCGCAAGAGAAAGCGCCGGAGGCCTTATTGCTCAAAGTTGCCAGATCGGAATGACAAGATCATTCATGAAATTGTTTTCATTTTATTAAATAATTTTATATTTTAATACAATATAATATATTTTATATTAATGAGCATGACCTAATAAAAAACTAAATTGGTGACTAAAATAAATTTCCACAATCTATGATTGAAAATTAATGATTAAGGGGTCTATTCTGGTACCCCCGGTTGGGTTGGGTTCCGCACGTTAACAACGGAACCCAACCCAACCGGGGTACCAGAATAGACCCCTAATATAACAGCGCTATTCTCGTACATCGGTTGGGTTGGGAGCGTTTCGCCTTTCGACCGCGGGACATTAATGGCTTTTTCTCAACTCTCAACCGAAAAAAGGGGTCTTATTCTCGTACCTCGGTCGTTTCGAACATCTCGCTTTACGCTAGGAAGTGACGTATTTCTGCTGAGCGCGCAGCAAATCAAGCGATCGTCATGCGATATTTTTGTTTATGGTTTCAGATTCAGTTCGAGTTTTGAATCGCCAAAGGAATTATGGCGAAGCGTACATTTGCTTCCCAATTCGAAATTATGTTGGATTATTTTGAAAAATATCCACAAATTTTAAGTGGGAAAGTTGATCCCAACTTTTCAAAAGACACCAAGGCATAAGTCTTCAGTCACATGTATTACAAAAGTGATGCAATCATTCGAAAACGCATATCACAACAAGAGGGATGATTCACCGAAAGACAATCGTACAAGACCAATAGCAGTAGAAACTGCTATCGGGGGAAAAAGTGATTGGGGGATGAAAATGTGAATCACAGAGAAACGTAAGACGAAGGAAGAAATAGTTGGTATTTGTGGTTTCACGTTCTAGGGAACTGCAACTTTTCGTGGCGCCATCTATTGTCAGTATATAGAACTATAAACTAAAACTTTGAAAAAGTTTATTAAAAAAATCAAATTAAAAAATTAAAACACTCTACTTTTAATTATAAATGATTAAATAACACCTTTTTGACAGTAGTATTCATCACTGGTATTTGTGATTTTTTGATATTACGTAGAAAATAACAGTTCGTCAAATATTCGTCATCCCTACCAAGGATAAGAGGTGGAAAGATTTAACTTCTGCTCTTAATGCATCTTTCTTGCTTTTATAAGTCCATTGTTAAGGGGAGGTTATATCATTTTTCTTTTACAAAATACACATTTATAATAATATTATACATTTATAGAACATAAATTGCAGTCTTTTTTTCAATACATTGATGTAATTTTACCAGTTTTCTAGAGAGAGGAAAAGTAATAAACTTTTTTCCTTGCCATTTATTTTAACATGAATAAATCTTATAAATTAATATTACAAATCATTTGTTTATTTTCCCAATTATTTTATTAAAGTATAATTTGATTTCATGTACATAGTTGTTGCGAGACAGTATACAAATATTATATGCTTATTTAAACAATTGGTGATTAAAAAGTAAAATCAAATAAAAGCCAAGGCATTCCCATTTAAATAAAACACTGAAGACAAATTACAGATGCGTCTTAATATCCCCCCCCCCCAAATGTACATGATAAAACAGAACAACACACAGTTTACAAAATTAAAAGAAAAGGAAATCCTTGAAAACACCGACTTATTTTTCTGTGTTCTGATGCCAAATGTTTCAGCTTATCAATTCAAGAACTTGCAAATACTGCATGAGTGTAAACATTATAAATGTGATTTTAATTTATAATGCAATGCAAACTTTCGGTGTGAGAATTTCCCACTTAATAAATTAGACAATAATTCTATCTATCAATTCTGTTATCAATATCCCTTTCTTTCAATTAATACAATGCTTACAGTGTATAAGGTAAGATAGGTGTTTTTACCTAGTTCTTTCATAACAGACACCATTTACATTATATGTTAAAAATTTTAAGTTAAAAGAGAAATAAAAGTCCTTTATGTAAAGAAGTATTATTAATATGTGCACATCAGTAAACTGTCTTTTCTATTTTATGTATATTGTACTTCATACCAGTTTACTTCTTATAAGTAAAGATATACACACTTAAAGTTACTGATGTTAAAGAAGGTCAGAAAACTCTGGAACACAGAAATCACAATTCAGTACATAAATAAAAAGAAGTAAAAAGTATCTTTTTTTTATGCAAGATTACTAAAAAGATAATATAAAGTGAATAATATTAACTAAATAAAGTTGAAATCTTTTCTATTATAATACCCAATCTTTTCACAAACAAGAATTACTTTTTAGAATTTGAAGTTTGTTTTCCAACACTTAGTGTTTTATAGATGATCAAAATAACATTTTAAGAATTTTTTCATCACTGTTTACTATCACAATAATGTTTGAATAAATTTTCAGAATTAAGGCAATTTCTTATAGATTTTTAGATGTAATAAAGACATTTTCAAAATCACAACAAAATTTCTTAAAACTATAATTATGAAAAATAGTATTAACTGCATTTGAGATTGAGCAAAGAAGCAGCTCTCCCCCAACTAATTTAATAATAAGGCCACAGTTTTCAAGTGTCTTATCTAACCGAAAATTTCTTTTGCAGGCATCACAGTTAAATTTTTTAACAGCAATAAACACACAATATCTACATTGGTTAATGGACCTAAAACCTTTCTCCCTATTGCTGTATACATTTAATCAATTTTAATACTTAGCCAGAAGGAAATAACTGCATTTTCATATCTACATCACTAAAATCTCGCAAAAAATTTAGTCTTTCAACTGCAATCACACAGAAGCATGTTATGACAACTACATACATACTCAAAATTATGCTTACTTTACAGACAAACTGAACTGTGTCGAGGTAAAATGGATTATAGTAATTAAAACACATTGAAATATTTAAGAAATAAATTTAGTATTGTTCTTTACCAAAGGAAATGAAAGCTGAATCCTATTGTTTTGATGAAAGGAAATTAGGGCTCTTACAAGCAAATTCATTAATTGTTGTATGCATAAATATAGCCTTCATTTTGTATAATTGACATTTCAATTCTATTCGTATATTCAATACTAACATCTCATTGGCATACTAAAAGAATGTCAAACGTTTTTTGAGTGATAAAAAAGAAATAATTCATTTAGTATTTAATAAAAATTAAATTTTGCATCTTAACATTGAGTTATGTAAATTTAGAAACTTTTAATTTTCTATATCTGAAGGATTTCCTTTATAAAATTTAAATAAAATGGTTCAGAAATTTCCTCAGAATCCAAAGATAATGGTTATAATAAGTGTAAATGTACATATATATTTAGACAACTGTTTCACAAATTAATTTAAAAATGAATATAAACTATTATGAAAGGTGCGAAATAATAACTGAACATTTATGGAGAAAAATGATTTTCTGTTCATATAGAAGAAACTTTGAACTAGGAGAAATCAATAACTATCAGGTAAAACTAGAACTAAAACCCGAAGTTAAACCTATATTTTGTAGGATTAGAACAGTACCCTTTGCCTTAAAAGGTAGAGTTGAAAACGAAATTGATAGACTTGAGAAAGAGAGGATTTTCGAAAAGGTTGAACAATCGGAATGGGCAACGCCATTTGTACTTGTCGTTAAGCCAGATGGCAGCATAAGACTATGTGCAGACTACTCAGTACCATTAAACCCAAATTTAATCGTGCCACAACACCCCTTACCAAGATTGGAGGAAATATTTACTAGTTTAAATGGGGGAAAACAATTTAACACAATAATCCCAAAATACAATTCTACGTAAATAATGAATTCTTGATGGAACAAACGGACTGATAATACAAAATGAGCCACTTACCTTGTAAAATCCCACTGGAACGTAGCACGTGGTTTTTATCCCAGATAGCAATTTTAGTTTGCAGCAATCTTGCTCGCAAATCTGCAAGCTTGCAGCAAGTTTGACACGGCAAGAGTGCAAGCTTGAAACAAGTTATTGCAAACGAGTTAGTCACCACAAGTCAAACTTGCCGCAGGGCCATTCCATGCCAAATCATCCAGGGGTGGACACCCAAGGTTGTCAGATTTTGATGAAACTTGGTGAGTATGTTCTATCCATGGATATAAGTACATTTACCAAATTTTATGTTATTATGTCCATTAGTTTCTGAAATGCAGCACTTTAAAACTTTGTTAAAAACGTGTAAAAAGTCATCGATCGCACATCTGACAACCATGCATTCTTTTATAGTTTTTGCTACAAAATAGTTAATTGTGAAGATAGAGAGTTAATTCTTTTTGAAATTTGTTCAGTATTAAATTGTGAATAGAATTATATAGTTAAATTTCAGATTTAAGAGCACTGAAATACTTTTAGGAATGCTTAAAGAGCAAAATTGAAATTGATTCAAAACACTGATATGTATCCAGAAACTACTGAATAACATGAGTCTGTCTAAAAAAAAACCCTAAACCCATCCCACTGAAAACTAGATACAAAATGCTACAAAGTGGTCTAATAAAATTAGTGGGCTTTTGAGTTTTCACCAAATTAGAGTTGATGCAAGATATACTATTAAAATCAACTGTTAGGCTGTTCATACTACCTCAAAGTGATACAATAGTAAATATATGAAAGTGGTTTTGTAGTAATATGTCATGTTTATTAGATAAAATTAAGTTTAAAAAAATCATTATAATTTTTACAATGCACAGCCTTTGTTAGGGTACTAAATTATTAGGCTATATATTTAAATTGAATAACCTACGATTATCATACATTTTCAAGAAATAGCATGGACTTGTACAGTTTTTAACAACTTTCCTTGAAAGTATTCCAACTGTCATCAATTTTTTTCTTAGATGTTGCTCCAATTTTGTAAAGCGGACCCGTATGTGATGCTATTTCTGGAGTTTCAATCACACATATAATATGTTGAGAGGGAACAGGACACTCATCTTGTCTTTCAGGCCAGTAAAATGTTTCAGAAGGCCCGTGTGGATGCATAAAAGCAATTTTGTAGTCACCTTCTTCTTTGTTAAGTTCACTGACCAGTTCAATCCACCAGTTTTCTTCATAAACACAAGTAGCATAATTATGAAGACTTGGTTCTAAACACTGCAATATTGCTGAACTTTCTGCACCGTTTAATAAAATTCCATTGAATACATAGTTCAGGATCCAAACTTGTCCGTTTCGCCGTGTCTTCTTGTCCTGTAATTGTTTTGCCCTTACAAAATCAATCTTCAAGTTTATTTCTACAATTTTGAATTTCTAGTTCACTTAAAAAAAAGAAAGATATCTTAGAAAACAGACCACAACAATACAAGTACATTTAGTGGGTGTTTGTAATTTTTGTCGATTGGTAAACACTCTGAAGATTTTTCTTTGCAACTGTTCTTTTCACAGTTCCACCGATTACACCACAAACAGACTGTCCATGACTTGTAGCATGGAAAGACCAACAAGCATCCATCTGAAAATCTGTTTTGTGATGACACAAATTCATCATGCTCTTAAAATTTTTGTATTGAGCGCTACACCCACCTGTAAAATACTCGACTCTGTTTATGTGTGGAAATTGAGTTTTAATAAAATCTGTTGTTTTTTGCTAAATACAATAAACAAATGGAACGTCATGATTTAGGTTGTCAGATATGAAACACAAAAGAGTGTCTTTGAGTCCATTAGAAGTCCTGCTGAAAATTACAGTAGGATGTAATTAACAGCTTAAATGACTCCAATGGTATGATTGTACCTCATTTTGTAGTACAAAATGGAGTCAATTCACGGTCACGTGTCTAATCAAATTGGCCGAAACTGCGCATGTCATCTAGGCGCTAATCCGCACCACTTTTGCCGATGGGTCTGCAGTTAACAACTTCCGCCGCGCTACGAAGCAGAAGTATTATTTACATTTTAGTTGGTTTACTTTTCAGTCTTATTTCTTTCCATATTTGAATGAAAATGTGATACTGCTGTGTAGTAGGATGCTCTAATGCTAAAGCGAAAACTGATTGCCGAGATAAAACGTTTTTTAAGTTTTCCTCTCAAGAATTCTCAATTGTTACAAGTTTGGTTGAAGAATATTGGAAGACAAGGTTTTATGCCTTCTTGTAGTTCCTTAATTTGTTCAGACCACTTTGAAGAAAATTCCTATTCTACTTGTCGATTTACAAAACGCAGGTTGTTGAAACAAGAAGCTGTTCCTATTATTTTCTCCAAAGCAGACACCAAAAGTCGGTTTGCCATCATCAGCAACAGATGGAAACAATATGCAGCCAGACGGAACCAAACAGTAAGTGCATTTCTCATCTACTTGACAAAAGTTTAAAAGTTCCCAAAATCAAAATCTGTATTTTATTGATGGAAGTAAACAAACAACCGTAGCAAAATTTGTTGCTCGTAGCTTAAAATTAGTGGACAAATGTCTTAATAATTTATTCATCTAGTGAATACTTTAGGAAATATGCCTGATATCCAGGTATTATAGTTGAATTAATTTATTAAAAGTGCCATTAAAGTTGAAAAATTAATATGGTAGGTAGGGTAGATGCTCCAGCTTTGACCACCTTAAGAGAAAATTTGAAATGGAAATTTTACAGTGGATAACTGTTTAAAGCATATTAAATCGCACTTATACTATTCTTTAGCAAATTTTATTGTCTTTCTGCTAGTTATAAAATTTTTCTGAAGAATATTTTAGATTCAGATTTATGAATTTTTCAATGAAATAACCCAATTTGCACCAGTTTTGGCCACCTCTATTTACCAGTTTTGACCACACTAATATTATATTTTTAACAGACATTTTAATGAATTTTAATTAAAAATAAATAATTTTTATGCAATATATATTTTAGTACATTATTTTCTATTATTTTAAATGTGATTTTTTTGATGAATATATGAAGATATGTAATAAAATTTACCTAAGCTGATTTTAGCTGCAGATTTCAGTTTTTTTTTTAAAAAAAAGAAACAGGAATGCAGAAAACAATAATTTAATTTGGTTGATAAAATACAAACTATATATACTCGAATATTTTTTTGGATAAAATATGAAACAAAAAATGGGGAGAGGCACAAGCATAGTTTTTAAAAAATCTTACAAATCAAGAATTTGCAGTATTATACTCATTAACAGTATCCACAAATATGTATTTTTATAATTTTTAATTGCAACATTAATCCAATTCATGAGAATCATTTTTAAAATTAGAGCAATCCATGCATATAAAAGAATATTCCTCATCACTCGAGTCAGGTTCCTCAAATTGAAATTTTCTAACAAAAATGTGAGGTAAACATTCAAAATAGAGATGTTTTTGACATTCCATTTTGAATGGCCTTAACTGCATTAACAACTTTAGATGGTGAGTTGTATTTTTTTTTATGAAATGCTACCTGCCTTCTTATTTTTAATTGGAGACATTACTATGTAAAATGAAAACAAACAAAACTAAATCGGTTACTTTTATTTTAGAAACAAAGCTATATCAGTTAGTTTTCATTTTAGAAACAAAACTAAATGAGTTGCTTTTATTTTAGAAATAAAATTAAGTTAGTTGCTTTCATTTTAGAAACAAAACTAAATTAGTTTATTTTATTTCATCCATATATTCTTAAATTTATGTAATGGCTAAAAACAGAATAATGAAGTTATGTGGCCAAAACTAGAACATGTAGTGTTCCACTTTTGAAATAGTAAAATTGAAAATAGTAAAATAAGGATTGTTTAAAGTATTGCAATGCTTCTTATTAGTTAATTTGAAATTATTAGTTAATTATTGGAAAAACAGATCCAATGTGGCCAAAATTGGAGCATCTACCCTATATAATAAATACATATGCAGAAATTTAATATGTAAATATAAAAGAATGAATTATTGAAAGAACTTACATAAATTCTTATTACAGTGGAATGCACTCTGTGTCATCACAGACTTAGACTTTTACCGATGTTTCGGACAGGATGAATAAGCTAAAAGATGAGCTTAAAGAATTACAAGATTCCCTTGGGAATAAGGCCTTCATCCCATAGAATATATCCAATGACACTCAGATGAAGGCACTGACAGGTTTCACAAAAGAAAGGTTTTCTTGCGTTTATTCTTTTTTGAATGTTGAAGAGGACCTTCAAACGGGAAATTTCTGTAAGCGACCTGTTGATATTTTTTTCCTGTTTCTTGTAAAATTAAGAACTGGAATTTCAAATGAATTTTTATCTGTTTTGTTTGAAATTTCTGATTCGACAGTTTCAAGATATTTTACTTTCGTAACGACAGTTCTTTACGAAAAGCTTAAACTGTTACATATATTTCTCTCGAAATCAAAAGTTGTCGAGTCAATGCCAAGGCAGTTCTATTCTCAAAACAGAGACTGTAGAGTCATTGTTGACTGTACTGAGTTTCCAATACAGAAACCTAACAGTCCAGCAGAACAGCAAATGACCCTTAGTTTCTACAAAAACACAAATACTTTAAAAGGTATGATAGGCATTATGCCGTCAGGGACCATCAGCTTCATTTCACTGTTATATTGCGGTAGTATATCGGATAAGGAGCTCTTTATTAATGCAAGATATCAAATGTACGAGTAACAGTAGAAAGGGCTATATCCCGAATCAAAATATACAAATATTTTGAGGGACCTATCCCCTATACAAGTTTACATAATATAAATTCTATTTTTTTTATTACTTGCATGTTGCGTAACTTCCATTACCCTTTAATTAATGTTAAATAGTTGTTTCTAAAAATGAATACTTTTATTGATCCCAATGAAAATTTCTAACAATGATTTTTTTTCTGGATAATGTCATTTGTACTTATTTTTTTGCTGGAGAGTTTCTATTAATTATTATTGTAATTATGTTAAAAAGGTGCATTTAATTCTTAGATATTGCTATTTGATGATTAGTAGATTTGATTAATTTTTTTTCTGTTTTCTTATCATTTATATGTATGGGGGAAATTATTTTTTGATGTAGTGTGTTTTTTTAAAGTGTCCTCAGTTTAATTTTGCCTTATTCAGTTTTATATATGTTTGGTATTTAGTTAATTGATCCGAGTATTTTATTCGTATTGCTTTATTCTTATTTACTTATTCGTATTATGCTTTATTATTCATTATTCGTATTTTACTTTTTTTTATTTAATTCTCTGTTTGGAGTCCTGGTTCCTCATAGCTAGTATTTTTGTATGAGCAAACTTTAATTTTCTTTTTCAACAGATTGTTCTCCAATATGGTTGAATATAATAATTTGAAACCTAATTTGGGTTAATGTGGAGGTTATTGTACCTACTTACTTCGGTGGGTACCGTAAACTCCACATTTACCCTAATTTGTATATTACAATTAGTAATTTCATAGTGTATTAATTTTATATGTAGTATTTTTTAGCAAAATGTCCTTGACTTTTTCCCCCCTTATTCCGATTTGTATTCTATTTATATTATTGTTTCATTTACTATTTATTATTATCATGATGCATCATCTGTTTTGTATTCTTGGTATCTACTAATTTTTAACTTGAAGTTTACCTACTATTTGTAACTTGTAAAAACTGTTTGTTTATATATATAAAGTATTTTTACAATATGAAAATATTTAAATGTTTATTTTATGTAAAATTTATTTCTGATAATAAATGGATTTTCTGAAATCGAGATGATAATAATAGTATTTGGAAATTACTGATATTTTTATTATATTAAGTTTGAAAACCAATAAAAATTTAGTTAGTAGTTACCTATGTTTTAGTTAGTTATGTTTACAGTTAGTTACATATGTTTTTAGCATGCATTAATAATTTATTAATGCACGTTATTATAATGCATGCAATTTATTATTAATGCATGTTATTTTTAGCATGCATTAATAATTTATATTCACTGTAAAGTTACATATAAATTTTTAGTATAATGAAGCAAATCTGTTTTCTGTGAATGAAGATAACTGCATTTTCCAAATGCCTTATATTCAACATAAAAATGGATGTGTATCCATTTCATATTTCTGAACCTGCTTTCGACATTTGAAGGTACATTGTGGAGACAGAAGACAGCCCTTTGGCTTAAATCTGGCCAACAAGATGATCTTTTTCATCTGTGACTGCATGTATTTGCTTGCACCACAGTTGTAATTGATTTTCTTGAAGTGGCTTGATATATAATTCAAGATATACATGCATCTTTAACTTTTTTCATATTATGTTTAGATTATTTTATAGTACTTTTTTATATAACTTATTTGTTTTATAATTATTGACCTTTCCTAAATGTGCTTAGTTTATTAAATTATATTGGATTTGTCTACCTAAGAAAACTTGAAGAGATTATTTGGTTTTAAAAAAAATCATGAAATTTGAAGTTTCTGTGCTACATTATTGGCTTCATCTGACAATTTAACAACTCTATTTTGGGGTTGGTATTCTCCTTTATTTTAAACATAAAATCTTATACATGTGCATTCAAAATATTTTTATTTCATCGTATCAGTTTATGAGTTTGCTACAGTACAAAAGTAGAAGCAACTTTGAAATTCTTAAATGGCTATAAATTTCTTCTAATGTTAAATATTAGGGAAAAAAATCTAAAAATATTTTCTGCTAATTTTCAGTTTGTAATCTTTTCCCATTGTAGTTTGAGAAAATATATGAAGCGTTAAAAATATTATTATTACTCTAGTTACAAATATTATTTTGAGGAACCATAATCTTTTTCGTAAGCTGAACAATCCATTTTTATGTGTTATAATTTTAAATTATATCATTTACAATTTTTTTTGCATACTGAACATTGTTTTTGTGTCTGAAATTGAATACAATAAACATTCATACAACCATGGAAAGTAATTTGAAAAGTGGGCTCTGTTGTGTAATAAAACAATATTTTGAATTAAACTGTTTTTATTGTGTTTATTTGAAACATTACACATATTCACTATATAACAGTGTTACCCAACGTGGGCAAAATAATATAGAAAAATTTTCATTAAAATCATTTCGTACTTGAATTTCAATTCGCCATCCTATTTTTGAAAATTCACTTACTGTGTTTCTCAACAGTATCCTAGTAATTTCTTTCTAAAACCTATCATTTAAGTTTCTTCAGTGAACAATTCAATTTTTGCATTTTTAGTAATGGTTTGATAATTTGTCTTTTAAAAAATCTACAATTAAAAAATTGAATTGATGCAAATGTAAATCCTATTCTAATCACATTTTCAATTAACTTGATAATTTATCTATTTATTCAGAAGAGTGTAGTTGTCTTAGAAAACTTTTTATAGCATTTATTAATAGCTATTAAGCTAAAAAAAAGTAAGAAAATATTATATAAATATTAATGTAAATCTTTTTTCTTATTTTCACATTAAAAGTATATAGTTTATTTATTTGAGAAAATTAGCTAGCAAGAAGGAGATTTACTTTGTTAGTATTTATATTTTATTTCATAATCTGTAAGAAAATACATTGAATAACTAGATTTTAATGTATTGTACAGTCATGCAATAAAAACAAAAAAAAAAGTTGATTTATAATTAGATTTCAGTGATTTAGAAATCAAGAAAATTTTAAAACGTACTAACAATTATTTTTAGTGTTAATAAATACAATCGAAAATTTATACATAATTTAGAATATACTAAATTTCAATAAGATCGTTAGCTGAAAAATTATTCTAATTAATCTTTTTTTAGAATTAACATGTAAAACATTTATATTTTGAGGGACATGTGCCTGTGCCAGTGGATGTGACGAGTTCATGCAATTAGCATATGATAGGTATTTTCCATCCTCACCATCTTTGATGAACCATATATACAAAACATTCAATTACAGCAAAAAGAAGGTTTTGAAAGCTAGCAGACTGTTTCATTATATTTTTTAAATGGATAGAAAAGTAAAAGTATGGTTCCTTTTTTCAACAGCAAATAAAAAAAACAAACATTCCTCTTTTTTTGTTACTTTAAGTCATCTGGTGACACAGTATGCAATATAATTTAAACATTTGTGCATTCGTGTATTTTTATGAATATAATGCTGTATAATAAGACTGGGAATAATAATAACCTTAAAAGCTATTGTTATATGTGTTCCAAGTTAGCAAAGCAATTTTGAGATGTGTATTAAGTATACTTAGTTATATCCTACACAAAGCTTTCTAAGTTAAAAATGGTTTGCTGTGTGAAATGCAATAAAATGAAAGTGCGGATAAAAAATATTTAGTCTTGTTAATGTTACACTATTTTATTATTACAATATTATATATAATTTCTCATTACACATATTACAATGCTAAACTAATTTATTTGCTACTAAAAGAATGTATAATATACATATTATAAATAAAAAAGTATCTGTAAATAACATCTAATTTCTGAAAATTTAAATTGCATTTTAAGAAGTTATTTCTCATTTTTATTACTAACTTGGAGTTTTCCAGATGAAAATTAAACTTTTCATACTCTTTTGTATAAATAAAATAAAGGAAATTTATCTGATAATATATTGATCTTGAAATGCGGTAATATTTTATAAAGAATATCAAAATGAGAATAATGAAAGCAAGCACAGTAAAAAACATGCTTAGATGAAGAAGGAATTGTACCACCAGGACATTTGCATTTAGCACCAAGAATCTGAAATAAAATGCAAAATCAATAAGCTGAGTATGTAATTCAATTATCCATTTATTAACTGGCATCCAACATATAGTTGATATGCACATCATAACGATAAACATAATATCAGCGCTGGCTGTTGCCGGATGGTCATGTGTCGATGGATGTGACGTCACATGCATAAAGTCCATAACGTTACGGAGAGACCCTCAATAGATCCGCAGAAGGCTCTAAGCGCTGTCATTTTTGATTTGACACGTGACCGTGAATTGACTCCAT
>BGPR01004061.1:9855-25705 GCA_013235015.1 Araneus ventricosus
GTCAATCAACCTCCACCAGCAACTGCAAATGCTGACCACTGGGTACTGCAGTGCCGCCATAAAAGCCCATACACAAGTAAAGCCCTGTATATGCGTGTCTAAATAATCTCAATAAACAATCAATATTTGGTGGACCATCACCATAAACGAGCCACCTCCGTCCTGCCTAGGCATAAAGAGTTTTTGAATAACCGGTGCTACGACAGCAATCGGAAACTAAGGTGAATATTCGCTCGACACTCACTTTCTGCAGAAAGAAAACATATCACGGAACGTACCTCACCGGCCACGGATCAATCCCTTCCTAAGGAGATACACCCCGTCTTAGAAATGAAGGTAGCTCGCTCATCCCCATCCCATTACTGTTCCCCCAGGGGAAACGATATCCTGTTTATTTATCCGGCGACTTCTCAGCCACGTGCTCGTGGTATGAGAAGAATTATTCCAAAACCGCAAAATCATAAGTTAAACGCAAAACGAGCCATATTCTGGAAGAGTACGAGGGAGACCGAGAGAGAACACTCACGCTGGTTTCAAAATAAATTTCTGTGCGTAAGCGATTCACGAAAACCGATTTAAAGTTGATGATGGCGCTGTTCCATCTATTTTTATTGGAAGTATTCTTATCTTTTGGACATTATTTTATATAAAATATCACCGTGAGAAATATCTCGAATTCTCGGTTCTATTCCGGATCCATAGTTAAAAGGGTTTATTTTATCACTCGCAGAGTTAAATAATCGAAGATATTTAACAAATGGAACTCACAAGCTACTCAGACAGGGAAAAACTGAACATTTCTTGCAGCGGTTTAATTTCTAAATCATGCCAAAATAGCTCACTTATAACTTCCAAAACATCCAAAAGGCCCGCTTTAAATATATATTTTTGTAAGGCTATTTTACTGTATCCGTAGTATTAAATTATTCTAACAGATTTACTTAGGATTTCCATTCACTATTGCAAATACATGAAGCCGAATGTATAAATCTCAGTTTTACATTCAAAAGTCAATATTGCTTGCATATGCAATCTCGATGGAGCTACGGATATGCTTTATAATAGAAGAGAATTTAGGATGAAACTAGTTTGGAGTATATTACAATATTTCCAGTAGAATCGTTAATCAAACATTTCTGTCTGTAAATGTTTGAGAGATTTATATACCCCAAAATCCTGATTAAAACTGCTTGTATATTAGAAAGTTTGTTCCGATTGTAAATCTTGACTGTCAATGGTTCAAACGAAATAGAATGTCATTTACTAAGTAGTTCCTAACTATTCTCCAACGAAATAAGATGTCATTTACTAAGTAGTTCCTCGCTATTCTCCGACAAATGAAGTTATTAGAAAATTAAAATTTGTTGAGGGACGAGACTCATGTTTATATGGAATGCCGCTGTTGAAGAATTAATTCAATTTCAGGAACCATTTTTATTAGATAGCTAAGTTCCACGACACAGAACATTAAAAGATACAAGACGCAAGACAGAAAACAACAACACAACACAAGTACACAGAAAAGAAGAAGAGAGAGAGGCATCATGGGAAAAACCCGGATGGCTCTAGTAGCGCCACCTATCATAAAGATGAGAAGGCAGTGAATTGTAACCGCTACAAATTCAGGTATTTATTGACTTCAGTTTTATTGCCGTTCGTTTTTTGTCTTTATTTATGCATATTTTAAAACGCATTTTAACGCATTAAAGTGCCATTTTTTTCTACAAGTGTTATAGTAAAATGGCTTTAGGATTCAGATTCATTTAAGAAAAGAAATTCATTCAGCTTATTCGATGAACATTAATTTTTGTTAATTAATTTTGCTAATTGATAATTAATTATCAAGTCCAGACACTTTGTTACGGTTTGAGAAAAGAAATGCGAACATCTCGATTTTTGTTTCATTGAAAAAAATTGGCGAGAAGTTATGTCAACCTTAAAAAGTGCCTTTAAAAATTAATGAATTTGGTGGTAAGTATACCTACCACGAGCTTATAAAGGGTTAATTAAAGGAACGAAAATATTCTCACGAATAAATGTTTGTTTTGTTTAATATTTTCACTGAACAGAGTGGCAAGACGCAGACACATAAACGCAATGAATAAAAATGCGAAGAATATTTTCTTTGTACGTAAGTGGCAATGTGCATTTAAATAAAAACCGGAAATAAATCTTTGTAAATACACCACATTTTACGCTTAATTTCAAAGAAAAGTGAAAAAATCCAGTACATGTTTCGAAAAAGTGCGTACCTTTTCCATTTGAGAGATTCATTTAAAAACTGTAGGCCAGTATATAATTTTGATAAAAAGCACAGGCTGAAATTCACCCATATAGCTCGTTGCGTTTTATTTTTTGGACACTGTATTGGCATACATACTAGTGGACATTAACACCATTGTTACCCTGAGCTCAGGATCTGAAGGGTTTCCTGTCTGTCGCTTGGATGGGTATGGACGAGTTTTCTGTTTTGTTTATTAGGGGCAATGTAGAGCCTCCTCTACACCGACCGACTTCGGGTGTAATGCTTTTTCAATGGTAATCTTCAAAATTTCTACACTCTGTTTGAGGATATCACTATTTATAGTAGGAAATTTAGTGTAGTAAATGTTATGGATTGAGGATACATTTATTACAAAATATTAAATTTGATGTTCCTATCGCTGAACCCTCAATGTTTACTTAATATAGAGCCTATTTTGGGGAAGTCTACAATAATTGTTCATTATCGCCCTTTTTGGCGGCTTTTAAGCCTAGTCTAGTGGTGAATTTAGCTTAGTTTAATTACATTAACGTCCTTTTTTGAAGCAACACCAGAGATATTTTGGGAGGACGACACCTGATCTGACACCCGCCTCTCTAAGCTTCCACGTGACGCCAGCGGGAGGACGTTTGGCCACAGCGTATGGTTTTACGTTCAGCAGGCCCCATGCACGGCGGATCTTCAGTGGAATGGGGCTTCGAGCCTGGCACCCTCCGGTCCCAAAGTCGAGAACTTACCACTAGGCCACCCCGGCCTCAGTTTGTTGGTGAAATTTCTATCCGAACGATTTAAATAATCAAAGGGTAGTAAAATTCTGATACAGTATCCAAATGAATTTGGCGATTGCTTGAACTGGACGGTTACAAGATAATGAAAGTGGATCCTAGGTACGGAAGTTCTGTGAACCGGAAATAAACAAACATAAAAACTCGTCCATACGTAGAAGGTAGAGCAGACCATGTTCCCAAAAGGAGACATGACTGGCCAACATGTCCTCGATACCGCCGCGCAGGGCCAGATTAAACCCTGTAGGTAACACAGGCTTCGTGGGCAAACTTTTCTGCTATCCAACTTCCAAGCAAAATATTTTTTATTAATTTTTATTTAATCTCTGTAAAGCAAATTTTAAGTAACACTTAATAAGGCAAACTGAAATAACAAAATATTAATTGTGGGTCACTTTCAGGAGAGTTGGTTCAGTATCTCGCAAATGAAAAAAGTAAAATTTAAATTTAAAAGTAATTATTTAAAAAGCAATAAAAATGTAGAAGTCTTTTTTTACAAAATCTAAATACTCTGATACAATGTTTACCAGGACGGTGGAATCAGTCAGCCAAGTACAAAACAAATTGGAGCAGACTGAAGCAAATTTGAAGCGTGAAAGAAATCCTAATAACACAGGCCTGAAACCAAAAAAAGTGTTTGGAAACCAATAGCTGATTCTGATAGAATTTTTAATACTGATTTCAGGAAAAATAGTCAAAAAAATTTCTTAACGTACCATTTTTTCACAAATTAAAAATTTTGATTTTTTTAATGGCTGACACAATGGATGCTACTAAGGAAAGGGATGAGAATTTAGGTTCATAAGTCATCATAACTCGCGAAAACTGGAGATTTTTAGGGGATGCGAATAAAAAACAATTGAAGTAATAACATGTCCAAAAAAAATTTTTCGACAAACTTTACTTCAAAATGACTCTTATTCGTCGAGTCTACGTTAAAAATTGCCGTTATTCACCAGTGATTATCATGAGGAGAATTCCAGAAACATCTGGTGCAACCTTAAATAAGACAGTTGATGGTTCTGAAATTTAAGCGATACTAATTTTAAGCGATAATAATTTAAGCGATCGAAGCGCCAGGGGCCCCAAAGTTGTGGGGCTAACTACTGCACCGGATGAAAGGGTCTTCCGATAACAAAAGATAGTTCCAAAACATGTTTTTGGAATTCAGGAAAGCCTAAGATTGCGAAATTTATCAAAATCCCGATGTCAATTCTTTTGAAGATTGTTATACTTCGTACACGAAAAGAAAAAGTAGAAAACAAAATCATTCCTTATACGTATATTACAGCAAAAAAAATTCTTCTGTGAAAGGGAGCAAAACTTTTGCAACTTATCTTGGAAAGAGAAACCTTAAGAAAAGTAAAAGGCTCTGTAATTTTAACCGGAGCACAGAATAGATGCTGAAATTTTCCTCTGACAAAGAGATATGAGAAATCGCAAGCTCTTTTATATAAAAAAGAGGGTAGGGGAGCGAAAGGAAGCTTCCAAACTTAAAATTTTCAAGTATAAAGAAAGGTTTTGGCTATAACAAAGACGGAAAAACAGATTAAAATTGGAAAATAACTAAAGATACTTTCTGAAATCATTTTTATAAGCAATTTTTTTCTTAACTGTTAAATAAATTGCATGTTTTAAAATGTTAGTTGCATTTCTTTTCAGAGTCGGTTTGGTTCCTGTTAGAAATATTATAAAGTTAACTTTTCCTACACAAGTTTAATAACAGGGCCCTAAAAATGCATACTGTTTGTAAAACTATTAACTAAACTATAAATAGCACACATCAAAGTTTCGTAACTCTAACTAATGTGTAAAACGATAAAATATTTTCAAGGATCATAGGCTTCACGATTCTAATTTCATTAAAACAATATTTTTTCATTTTTTGCAATTACAATTTTTTGCGTATCAACGACACTTTATCATAAATGATGATTCAATCAATTATCATAATTACGGCTACTCGGCAAATTTTAATCTTCGTTTAACAATAGAACAACATGTGAAATGAACAGTGTGTAGTAATACGAGGTATGTTCGAAAAGTAAAGATACTTTTAAATAAAGATACAACGCTTAGAAAATGAAACGAAAAGTTTTTGTGAGCGCGTTGGCAACACGGATTGTAACCTTGAACCTTCTGCTTTTCCTTCACAGTCATTCATTATTTCTACGCTGAGTTTGGTTGGAATAGAACGTGTTTATAATGGCTGCGTCAATTCAAACTCCCGCCAAATGTGAGGTACGTTCCGTGATACGTTTTCTTCATGCAGAAGGTGAGTGTCGAACGAATATTCACCGTCAAATTTTTTCCGTGTATGTGAACATTATGAATGAACAAAATGTTACGAAGTGGTGTCGTGCTTTCTTTGAATGTAGGACCGATGTTCGTGAAGAACACAGAACTGGTAGGCCATCCGTGATCTCTGATGCACTTCTGCTAAGAACGGAGGAAGCAATTCAAGCAAATAAGCGTCTCGCATTGAGAGAATTGCATAAAATCGTACCGGAAGTGTTTATGACAAGTCTTACTGAATGTGTCACTGTGACTTTAGGGTACCACATATTGTGTGCAAGCTGAGTTCCAAAAATGTTAACTGAAGAACGCAAAAGAAAAGGATGGGCTTCGCACTCGACTTCCTCACACGCAAGTGGTAGATCATCCGCCATACAGCTCGGAACTTGCACCTAGCGACTTCCACATATTCCTTTACGTGAAGAGAGATCTTGCAGGACAAAACTTCCTCGACGATGATGAGATCAAAAATGAAGTTGAAATGTGGTTTTGACAACAGGCGGTAGACTTTTACGACTGAGGGATACAAAAGCTTGTACCCAGTCTTAACAAATGCTTGGACAATGACGACAACTTTGTCGAAAAATAAGGTCTGTACCAGTACGTTATTTGTAATGGACTTTGTAACAGTTAAAAATGTTATTAAATGAGTATACGGAATTGTATCTTTATTTTTCGAACACCCCTCGCAATTCTGTAAGATAGTTTTTCAGCTTGTTGGTTAATTGCATCTTTCTACCTTGGCGTAATGCGTGACTGCTGACGTTCAGATAAAATTACAAAATAGCAATACCATGCATACCAATAAATGTTTGAGAAGAAAGAATAATACTTTGTGCAGGATGATGCTCTTTTGCATTGTTGTTGCATCATGCGGGCCTATATTGATGGAATTCTGACTAACAGTTGGTTAGGACGAAGAGCTAACACTGAATTCCTCCCAGCCTCGGGTGAATTCATTTTAATTCACGCGATTTAATTGAAATATATTTTTTTTTCATTGGGAGCGCATCCATCGTTCCCATCTCACTAGCCACAAGGTCAGCTTTTGACTTCACTTTCTGATAATCTTCCTTTGTTCCTTACTTCCAGAACAGACGGGGAAAAAATGTCTTAAAGTAAATAGCACAAATTCGAACTTTATAGCTCCTTTTATCTTGCTAAGTTTAGAGTTCTTTCTGAAAATGTAACTTTATAATTATAACTTATTGAAATTACCACAATTATGTCCATAGTAGGTACCGTAGTTCGTCTGTACTCTTGGATCCATTTATTGAACCAGTTTCTGTTCTGATTCATCAATTTTTCGAGTCGTACCCTGAAATCCTAGAAGAATATGGAAAAATTTCTTATTTCTGATGGATAATTAAATGTCAATAGGTTTTATTTTATCATAAACTGACTACTCCTGCATTGTAGAAGCACCACATGAGACTTTTGAAACATATATATGTTATGAGAAGCACAGTATATATGTTATGGTCAATTGTGATAGTCACTTATTATACATAATTATAATACCGCAGTGATTAGATATATAATCACCGGTTATTATATATAATGACCGTGGTGATTATATATAATAACCGATTAACCACATAGACCATAACATATATACGACATAAATGGGAATTCCTCCCAGCCTAAGCATGAGAGTTGCTGATAACAACATAAAATAACAAATACATATAGGAAATATAGCAATCAATAATAACAATATAAATACATATAAGATATAAACATAAGAAAAATAACAACAAAAATCAACTACTAAAATTAAATAAATAAGAAAATAAAATAAGACGAAACAGAAAGAAAAATATACAAATGCAACAATTATTAGAGATATTTATCATTTGAATAGAGAAGATTCTACAAGATATTCTGAAATATGTTCCAAATTCCAATTTTTAGCCAATCTATCTTGAACCAAACCCATAATACTCAAAGTACTGAAGTTCTTTGGGAAATATTTGTTTCTAATACTTTTGTATTTTGGATAACAAAAAATACACAGTATATATGCGAGGTGATTCAAAAGTCATTATTCAAACTTAAAGGGCAGATTAAGCATACAGAATGAAGTCATTTTTACAATAAAGCATGGGTTTGGAAATACAAAGGGAGACCACTACAAGGCTCTCTTGGTCAGTGAATTAATTAAAAGAAAAGCGTACAGTAGATGAAGATAATACAACGGTTTAATGTAATACAAGTTCTCACCAGCGTAACAACAACGTTTCATGCATAACAACATGTGAATCGTGTGTAGCTTCTAACGGCAAGTCTTTTGAACATTTACTAAGTGGCGTAGCGAAGGTAAATGGCGCCCGGGTCATAATATGATTTTTTCGCTGCCACCCCCCACCCCCCCACCCCCCTCTCGTCATCAACAGAGACTTAGATGGTACAACCGGCGACCGGGCCATGATATATTTTCGCCCCCTCAACGTATTTGACTTTAAAAAGTAACATAAATGCTTTAAAGTTTTTAAGTGCCCCTGGATATGATGGCATTGATAATATCACTGTAAAAGTAATTTTTAACTCCTTTCCCTCTCTTTTGTTAGACTTTTTCAATAAGTGTTTAGAACTTAAATGTTTCCCGGATCCTCTGAAAATTGGACTTGTTATCCTATTTCACAAGACGGCAAAGAGGAACAGAATATTAAATCTTACAGGCCAATATCTTTGCTCCCCACACTTGGAAAATTGCTAGAGAAACTCCTTCTTCAAAGATTTAACTTCCAATTAAAGACAAAAAAACTCCAACATCCACTGCAGTACGGATTTAGAGAAGGGAAGTCAGCTGACGAAGCGCTCCTGCATGTCACATCTCTCCTAGAACAAGCTCTAAGGCAGGAAAAACACGCTGTGTTGATATCTTTAGACATCTCGGGTGCATTCGACAATCTGCAATACTCTTCCATCAGAGATAGATTTGCCTCCCTCTCTCTCTTCTCCAACATTAGCAAAACGCTTCTTGACACATTAAGAAACAGAAAAGTGGCGATGTAAACCAGCGAAGGGCCGGTCCTCTGGGAACAGACTCAGGGATGTAGCGGACCAGCATTTTGGAACATCGTGGCAGACGAAATCCTATCAGTATAGTGGCCTCAAGGAGTTCATCTACAAGCATTTCCCGATGATTTTGCGTTCATCGTTACAGACAACACCAGAGAAGGTCTCAGAAAGCTCAGCAAACTGGCCCTGGACAAGTTTAAGGACTGGGCAGACAAAAATAAACTGATGTATCAATGGAAAAATCAAGCTATGTCCTTTTCAGCAAGCTTGTAAGAGGACAATGATTAAATGGGGGAACCAATCAATTAGCAGCAAAAACCATTTAAAATATCTAGGCATTACAATAGATCATAAATTAAGCTGGTTACCACACGTAATAGAGCAGGGCAAAAGAACCATGGATCAATACCAACATTTCTGCAGAATCGCAGGAAAACTTGGGATATATCAAGAAAGCTATTGTATAAAACATTTATAGAAAGAACACTATTCCATGGAGCAGCTACCTGGGGACATAATATGACATCCCGACTCCAAAAAAGCTGGGCTCCATTCAACGTCTGTTTCTTCTTTATATTACTGGTGCATACAGGACAACCCCAACCGCTGCTTTCCAAGTGGTCACCGGTCTTCAACCTCTCCACCTACAAATCCAACAAGAAACAACTTATACCCGAGTTGCTCGAGCAAGATCTTCATCCAACTTTTTCATCGTTATATTCAGCCCAACAGATTACGAGAGCAAAAGCAGTGGGATTCATATTCATCCCCATAATTTTCTTCTCCACAATCAAATTTCATTTGCAGAAAATCACAGAGACTCAGGATCCAAGGCTATGTATACTGATGGATATAAAACAGATGAAGGCACTGGTAGCACATATTGCATTCTCGAAAACTGTGGAATAATATCCCCATGGCAAGGTAAACTTGATCACAGCAATTCGGTTTTCCGAGCTGAAATCCTAGCAATTAAAATGGCAATTGAAGCAGCTTCTTCCCTTCACAGACCAATCAAAATTTGGACAGACAGTTTGTCAAGTTTGATGGCCATATTTAATCCTAAATCCCGCCATAGTATGGTCCGAGAGATTCAAACCCTTTTGCTCTCCCATAAACACATTCACCTGAGATGGCTTAAACCCCACGTCGGTTATTTAGGCAATGAATGCGCAAACCAATTAGCCAAAGAAGCCATCACAAAAGGCGACCCTTTCTTTCTACCTAAGCCACTTTCCTACCTGAAATATGAGATTAGGTCAGCTGCTTTAAGCATCTGGCAGGACAACTGGGATAATGGAGAAACTGATACGCATGATATAGTGCCTAGGGTCTCAAATAAGCCAGTAGGATGGAATAGAGAAGAGCTAATGTTCGTTACAGGACACGCGCCCTTCCCTTCATACCTTCATCGCTTCAATCTTCGAACACATGACAACTGCTCGTGCGGAGAAAAAGGAGATCCAATGCACTATGCCACAAAATGTCGGTTTACTCTCTCTTGGCATTTCCGAACTCCTACAGTATCACTTAAATTACAGTAGTTGAAAAACATTCTCACGAATAACTTATCAAGAACCCGACTTCGACTCCTAATGCGTTTCATATGTGATGAGAACATTCTCAATGTAGAGGATAATAATTGAGCACTCATCCACACGGACTGACACACACTTCCGGCTACTTTTGACTTTTTTTTTCCTCTACGTATTTTCTATTTTTTCTATTTTGTTTTGTTTTCTATGTTGTTCTGTCCAGTGAATGTTTCTTTTTCAATATTATTTGTTTTTGTACCTGTTATTTGTTTTTGTCCTTTCTTAAAAAATAAAATTCACCTCCATCCATCCAAACCGGAAAGAAGCCAAATGGCTCTAAACACGGGGATGCAGGTGGTGTAATGTAACATGGCCAGTGAAGTAGAGTTGGTAATTGGAGTTCGGGGAATAATATAACTTTTTTTTAACCCAGTCCTCATCAGCGGCTTAGCAAACGTTAATGGCGCACCCCCTCATTATATTTTGTTTTAAAAATCAGCACACACGTAATAATGTTTTGACTCCATGGCGCCCCTTAAAACTGGCTCCCGGGGCACCAATACCCTCCTTACCCCCAGGTCGCTACGCCACTGCATTTACTCAAAGTGCTTCAAGGTTTTGTGATTAACCTTTAAAGGACGGCCACACGGAAAACGTGCGTCTCGATCTGGGGGACGTCTCCCGGTGCTAGCGGCTGCTCAGGGTGTGCGCACTTTTTCTAGTTAAGCCTAATTGCACTAAAGCCGGTCACGCCGACGTGACAGTCGGTAGCTAAAAGACACAAGAGCCGGCACGTATTTGTGACAGTCGGTAGCTAAAAGCCACAAGAGCCGGCACGTATTTGTGACAGTCGGTAGCTAAAAGACACAAGAGCTGGCACGCATTTGTGACAGTCGGGAGAGAATGTGCCAAGCAGTTGGCACTCCGGTGAGACAGCCGTTTTCAAAGGGAATACTGCATCCTTCTTGCCGTAGTATCTGTCATGCTATGTACGATTTGTAATGTTGTTATTAATGCTACTAAATTGTTGTATTGCGCAGCTTCCTCACATCTCTTGTTTTATTTTACAAATTTGCCTATATAAATCACGAAACTTAACCTCACTTCGAGCAGTTCAACCTAAATATTTAATCTAAACAACCCAACAAATAATAAAAATCATTTTTTGAGAGGAAGAGTTAAATGTACTAAAGTGTCCCACTGGTTTACCTTTGTAACAAAATTTTTCATCAGAATCGTCACTTACTGGTGTGTTGAAACAAATTTTGTTACAAAATATAAAAATATAATTAAAATGTTATGGCTTTTCTATGTCTCCGGTTAAACATTCAAGTATAGCGCATGGTACACGGTGCAATAGTTATTTTGTTAAAATGATACTATTTAAAATTCTCTGTCAGTAACAAACCATGTATTGAAGCCTCCAAAACACCGTCTTTCGGGTTCTTTGATTCATAAATATATTTTTTGATCAAAACCATAAAATCTTTGATTTTTATACCTGACTGAATGAATTCCTCGGAAAGAACGATAATATGTGTAGTTGATTCAACAAAACACCACTTGCTGAAAATTTTCTATCGCTCATAATAATATTCTGTCAAAGTATTTACTATAAAAAATATTACAAAATCACGAAACACCTTTAAGGTTCCAAGTATATTTGGGGATGATTTCAAATCTCATACTATATGCAGAATTTTATTAATTCGTAAAATTTACTTACATCGAAATCTGCACTGGCCCTTCCTCCCGCAAATTTTTTATTTGCTTCTAATCTTCCTACTACTAAAGGAGATTGAACTTCAGCTTCTAAAGTATCAACAATTTGCGGAGCTTCAACTTCTTCGTCTTCTTCAGCTGAGATATAAAGCGGTTGTGGTTCATGCCTCTTATACCGTCTGTAATGTCCTAAGAAACAAGAATAATAAATATAAAAAAAAACTTTTAAAAAAACGCTTTTATCAATGCATTAAAAAAGAAAATAATATTTTTCTTTCAAAAATCTGGAGGTCAAAACAAAAAGCGTGAGGCGCAGGTAGAAAAGCTGAAAGTAAATTAGAATTGTAATCACATTTATAATATATTTTATATGATGAATATTTAGTAACATTTCGTTTCTTATGATAATCATTGTGGTTTTATATATTTCTCCTATTGTTTTCAGCGCCTCACGCTTTTACGATTTTTATTTCGACCTCCAGATTTTTGAGAAAAATTATTATTTTCTATTTTAATGCAATGATAAAAGCGTTTTTTTTAAAGTTTTTTATATTTATTATTTTCTAGTTTACAGTCTTTAATTTATGTCATAATTGAGTATTATAAATATTTTATACATCAACTAACTAAAGCAATTATTTTAGTCAAAGAGGTCTGATAGGATGTACGTAATGGATCCTATGCTTTATATAATTCCAGCAATAATTTCTCTAAAAATATCTATAATAGGACATACTTATTTTTATTGAAGCATTTAAATTACTGTATCAAGTATTTTAGTTGTCAAAAATACTATAGATGGCGCCACTGAAACCTACCGAGTGCAAACGCAATTTTGCGATTTTTTTTTAAAAATTAATAATTGAGAGCTCTAAAATTATTAAAATATTGCATTGTCATGAAGACCCAATAAATATACAAAATTTCAGAATTCTAGTGCATTAAGAAGTGAGTGAAAAATCGATCACAAAATTCCAACCTTACTTACATACATACAAACTTGGAACATTTCGAACTTAGTAAAAGCGTTTAAAAATTATTGCGTTTTACATATTGTCCTATTCCAATGACAGGCAAACCGTGGCTTACGAGAGGCATGTGACTGTATAGTTATGCATGAAGCTCTGATATGAAATTGAGACCGTGGTGGTCAAGTGGTAAGGTGTCTGATTCGGGGCGGAGGGTTTCCAGATTTGAAACCTGTTTCCTCTGAACATCCGTCGTGTATTGGACCTGTTGCACGTTAATGAGTGTCTATACTGTTACAGAAATCGTCCTGTGGGTGTACGGTGAAAGCAGTCCATCAAGAAGGATAACGGAGAATGACGCTTTATTTACGAATATTCCGGAAAACACAATGCACAGTTGACCAGAAAAACAGCACTAGTACAAATTAGCAACAGAAACAGACAGAAAATCACTAGTGATAACAGAAAGAAATAACGCTCATCTCACCAGCTCGCACTGCAGACAAAACTCCAAAGTGATTCTCCAAACGCGTTTACTCGCTCACCACCTCTGGATATTTATAGCTTTGCGACAGTGAGTGACGTCATATAGAATCATCTAGAAAAATCTTTAAATTTCCGTTCATAATAGAAATAGAGCATATTTTCGAGACACTTCGATTTGTCGCCAAGGTCAGGAGATATTGACTAGGCCTTCCCCGTCATCCAATAAAACCTCTATAAATGTCTCTTTCCAACCATAAGACTAGCATTGCAGGGAAGCTATGTAACAGGTTCATAATAATATGATAACACACGTTTTGTACATTTCGATATGTTGGAGCTTGTTCCATTCGTCAGACTGCTGATTCAGTTGCACACATAAAATTTGGTATTTTGGGTGAC
The DNA here is from genome assembly GCA_013235015.1 of Araneus ventricosus. Lineage (NCBI taxonomy): Eukaryota > Metazoa > Arthropoda > Arachnida > Araneae > Araneidae > Araneus > Araneus ventricosus. The sequence continues at coordinate 23,333 of BGPR01004061.1, forward strand.
CAAATGCACTAAAGGGGGAAATGTGGGAAGCTTTGAATTGTGTTTATCATTACAATGAAGTTAATTACATGAATACTTTTTTTTTCAAGAAGTGCAAATTAACCAGTCCGAAATTCATTAAGAAGCGCAGCAAAAAGACGATAAATTACACGAGAAACTTACTCGAACAAAACAAATTTCTGTGATGAAAAGTACATATCGTTGTTGGGCATGCTGTAATTTCTAGAGTTTCTTATTCTCTAAGACTTAAAACATTTACTTATTGTACAGGTCAAAGAAAGAGACTGCAAATAATTTCTTAGGTTGCTAAGTAATAAAAAGATTCATGCAATGTTATCACATTCCTATAAATAACCTAATAACTATAATGAAAAAAGAAGTATTGTTTATTATTATCAACTAACTAACAGGCTTTTACTCAAAGTCTTTTTATGAAGCACAACATCTGACAGAACGACCACTGCCGAATTTATCCCTACTAGAACAAGATGCTGTGCAGTATTGTTACGATATCTTCGCGGTATTATGCGGCATTCAGGGTATCAAACACGGAGATACCGTACGATGTCTTGTGTTATTAGAAATACCACCGTATGAAAATAAAAATCCATAGGTATCTAAAAATATTTTTCATTTGTAGCATGATAAATAACTTTCCCTTCACTTTAACGAATTTGGGTAAGTATGAAGAACTCAGAAATTATGGTCTATATGCAATTATGAATGTTTTTTATAAATAACATCTTGTTTTTAAGTTCAAACACTTACTGATTGCTAATTCCCATGGTGTCTATCAAGGCATGGGTCCCCACCGGGGCACCATGAGTACTTGGATGAGAAGTCTTCGGATAAGTAAGCGGGTTTCATTTCCCTGGTGGGTAATAGTAATTGTATGGATTGAGTTTCCCCTCACAGATGGGAAATGTTGAAATCGTGGCCAGTGATGGCCGTTAGGACTCCGACCTCAGCATCCGAGCCATTGCAGGAATCATTCTTCAATGTTAAAGCAGGGCGTGGGTAGCTAGCTCTCTTTGAGGTTTATCAAGGAATTGAGATAGCGTGTTCGAGATTCTTTTCTCAGTTTTCCGATATAACCATTTTTAGTACAACAAGACATAATGAGCAGATGTCTTATTTTAAAAATACTTTAAGGCCTTCTAGTGTATCAAAGAATGGACATAGCAAAACTTGAAAAGATTCTGGCAGTCTTCAGAATTAACTTTTTTCTAAACTTTCAAGGTCATTTTAGCCATTAAATTCAAAAACATCCCAACTCAGCAATTATTCCGATTGTTGTTGCCAAAAAAAATCTTTTCTTTATTTTATAGATTCCTACCAATAACCAACAGAAACATATCGTTACCAAAACCCTATTATCACCATAAGTATCGTGAATTTGGGTACAAATTAGATTATTTTATGTCACTGTATTCAAAATAGGCTTTGCACCTTTTTCTGAACATCATATGTTATAGTATTTTTACACATTGTTTTTCAGACTGATATTTTCTGAGATTGTTTTTTTTTTATCGAGATCATTCTTTAATCCGCTTTCTCATTCCACTTATACTAGCAGACACAAAATATTTTAAATCATTTTCCTCTAGCGATTTTTACTTACCTGTCTATGAAGTAAACAAAGACAAGGCATTGGAATCGTCGAAAAAAATTCGACTTACAGAATTTCATGAATCACCACTATTGATGAATTTGATGATTTTTTTAGTCTGATATTTCTCTGGGATTGATTTTTTAATCGCCATCATTTTTTAATCCACTTTCTTAGTTCATTTATACTAACAGAAACAAAATATTTTAAATCATTTTCCTCTAGTTCACTTCTAGCGATTTTTCCTTACTCTTATATGAAGTAAACAAAGAGAAAGCATTCGAATCGTCAAAAAAATTCGGTCTAGAGAATATGATGAACCGGCACTTTTTATACCTTCCCGAATCCAAAGCTTGGACTTTTATCTGTCAGTCTGTAAACACGATAACTCAAAAATGGAAGATCACATTTGACAAATGGTCTTAATAGCAAAATTGTCGACCTCTCTCACAATTTGGATGAAATCCGTCACAAGAAAATTCTGCATGTCTGTCCGTCCGTGCGCATGTGACCACGATGGCTCCAAGATACAACACGCTAGGAGAATGAAATTCGGTATACAATTTATCACCAAAATTGTAGGTCTCTATCAGATTTTCGATCAAATCTGTCAGCTTGTTGACAGCCTGTCAATGTATCTATTGTATGCATCCGAGAGCGATTAGTCTAAAACGGAATATAGCAGATAAATGAAATTAGACATGTGGTCTCTATAGTAAAGTTGTCGACCTCTATCAGAATCTGGAGGAAATCCGTCACTAGAA